>RPOG01001997.1:0-113161 GCA_008086565.1 Thalassoma bifasciatum
CAGTAAATGTCCAAGCAACTTGCTGGGAATGCGTGGACCGTGGGCCCCGGCTATTCCCTGAAATGATACAACACTTGCTGAAACTTCATGTTCACAAACACGTTTTCAACAGATCTACCTTCATATGACAGATGAAAAGTCTCTAAAATATAATCCATTTGAGGCTTTATCTGTTATTTGCTCGGTCGATTTTTTTTTTAAATGTCCCAGTTTGCGTAATAATATTTGAGTCAGCTCATGTTCCTTTTAAATATTAAAAGATATCTTCAGTCTTTTTAGGTTTTAGTTCGATGAGAAACTCTTACAGATGAAGATTATTCAACACACAGTGGCACAAACAGCAGATAGACGTAAAACGGCAGAAAAGGTGAGTTTAGTTGAAGCTTACCTCCGTCTTCCCTCTTTGTGTCAGGCTGACACTGCGCTCAACACGGAAGGAAACTTTACGCCATGGAGGATCAAACCAACTCCAGTCCAACAGAGGGGGTGGACGCTTCGTGTTATGACACAAAGTATGATCGATTTAAGCACAATTAAGCACAATTAAGTTGTAGATAGCCACTTGTATGTTAATAAATAGTTTCCCTTGTGTTATTTCTCGTGTTTTAAGCGTGTTTATGTCCTGTTTCTGCCCGCACGTGTCCCGACGTTGACTGGTCTACAGGGGCATTACCTAATGTCACAGCCAGCACGTGGGAAACGCAACGCTGGCTGAAAAGTGTACAGACAGACGTGCACCGTGCATAATATGTTACCTGCCAAATAAAAATGCGTGTGGAAGTGCAGCAGGCGAAGGGTCAGGGTTATGTAACGAAATCGCCAGAACACACTGTATATCAATGACAAGCTGAAACGCAGACTCATCAAACATGTCCGTCTCATCCTGAAAGATGTTTATTTTCACAATAAGGACAGATTTAAAGTGCCTTTGGTGTCCTCATCAGAAAAACTCTGTTATCGTGAAAATGCAGCAGAGCAATGAAACTTAGAGGTCTTATTATAAGTGGCCAAACATTTGCACACATAGCAGTATAATAATGAGTCTCTTAAAACGTATTTCCTTCATTTAAACCTCTCATATGTACCTGATTTTGGCATGTCCCACTCACTGCTCTGCTATCTGTGTAATTAGTGTTTAAAGGCATGTAACTGGAAACAGTGCAGCTCTAAGCTAAGATTTTAAGAAGATCCAATTTCCGCTCATCATTCAAACAAACGCACAAGACATCACAACAGTTTGCACAAGTCCTCGGGCCAAAGAGTTGCTGCAGTCCACGTCATACAGATTCTCCTCACAGTCCTTTTAAAGGACTACAAATCAGATTAAATTATTAGATTAAACAATTCACTTTGACCAGTTTTGTTCTTTTTTCATAATCACTTGCTGTATTACATATGTACCTGGATTTTCTATCTACCCTGTCATTATGGGGTCAAATCTCCTCTGAGAAACCCTCAAGTGTCTTCATGTACATCACGACCATCAGTTTGTTTTTCTTCGTTTCACTTGTAAGTACTTGTAAGTCTATTGCATTTCAGAGAAAACCATTTACCCAGCGATCAATGTTACATCACCATAATCACTCAATTAGTCTATTGCTCCCACACACTAATAATAATAATGCAATAGTAAAGAATTTTGAGTTTCAAACATTTGTCTTGAAATCAAATCTTAACATGCACTTTGACAGCTTCTAAAACCCTGAATTAAGTATTGAAAAAATAATAATTTAAGCACTTCCTGTCACTGTTTTATGTATTGAAATGATTGGTTCATGTTAGTTGTTACACTTGATTGGTATTCTGTTAGCCAGGGTGGAGCTAATCTGAATTAATTCAGAATGCTTTTTTTGTGTACAACAATAATTTGAGTTTTATAAGGTCATTAACTTTTCCATCGCTTCAGGCAAACTGCTACAGGAAAATGATTTAACTCCAACCCAGTGAACTGAAAAGGTTTTATAGAGGTGCAGCAAAATAGTTAAGAAACATGTGCACACTGGCATGAGATATCCAAATAATGAAGAGGAGAAAAAAAAACTCCAGATTTATAGACTTTATTCATAGGGCTTGTCTTTTCATTAAAAAAAAGTTTTACACAGCATACAACAGGGATGCGCTTTTGGAAGACAGTCAAACTGTAATTATGATTGATCGTAAGTCATGTTTCTACCCTGAATATTTTCTAATAATAGTCAGCAGATGTTAATATTCCAAGTGAATAATAACAACAAATTCTTATGGGTTGATGAAATGAACACCTGAACTTAAAAAGAAAGGGATGTGAGAGAGAAAAAAGTGGTTGACAGGTTTGTTTGTTATTGTTTTTGTGTCACAGACTCTTTGTTTTCTGGTTCCGGCTCTTCATCTTCTGACGAACCACAGCAACAGTGGTGAAGAAGTTTCCCATGAACAGAACAAGGAAGCAGAGACCACACATCGAGACCTGGTGGATGGATCACAGGCAGCAGTAGGTGAGTCTCAGTCATCCTTTTCTATTGATTAATTTATTTTCACCTTTTTTATTTGTACATTGAGTGGATTATTTGTGGGGGTTAAGTGTTCAGAACTAGTGTCGAGAAATACCAAAACTTCCTGACTCCATAAAGAAACTCCTTAAGTCCATCAAAATGAGATGTGATCTCTCAGTATTAAAGTCAACAAAATGTGAACACACTGTTTGCTTTCATATACACATTTAGCCCTCCTTTGATACACACAGGTGAACAAAAGATGATTTCAAGACCCTTAAAAACTGTGTGACACAGTGTTGTTTTTGGCAGCTATTTTAGTTTTAGTCTTAGTTTTAGTCTTTTGGACGAAAATGCTTATTAGTTTTAGTCACATTTTAGTCATTTCTATATGTGATAGTTTTAGTCCAGTTTTAGTCGACGAAAACTAAAAAAGGTTTTAGTCCAGTTTTAGTCGACGAAAACGCAAACAGGTTTTAGTCTAGTTTTGGTCAACAAAAACTCAATAATGTTTTTTTTGTTGTTGTTTTAGCAAAGAAAAAAGAAAAAAAAGAAGAAAGCATTAGTCTTGAGTTATATTAGGTCACAAGACTGATTTACTTTAATTCTATTTCATGCTACATGGAGAGATTCTGCAATTACTGAACTCTCTGAAGGATAGAACTATAAGTTTACATACACTCAGTAAATCCACAGGTTTTTTAGCAAAACTCCTGCTCAGACATCACACTCAAGCAGTCTGTCAGTCGCTACCGCTACACACACTGTGCCCCGCTCTCTCAGATGCATTCACTGACTTATCCAATTATTTTGTTATACTGACTTATGTTTTAATAATTATTACGAAATAAAGGGATAATTCGGGATAACGAAATAATTTAATGATTAGATAACACGAATTATGGGTAGTATNGACACAGAGACCGCTGCAGTCTGATGTCCGAGCTCAAAAAGTTTTGCTCAAAAACCTGTGGATTTTCTGAGTGTACGTCTGACAGAGCAGCCACAAACATTTTCGTCTAGTCTCGTCCCGTCAACGAAAACTCACGTACGTCTCGTCATGTTTTCGTCATCAAAGAACCGTGTTTAGCTCGTCACCGTCTCGTTATCGTCATGAAAAAAAGTTGCGTCAACGAAATAATTTCGTCATCGTCATCGTTGACGAAAACAACACTGGTGTGACAGCAAGATCATGATGATAAATCAAGACCCATTGTATGTGAAAGCACTGACCTGCCATTCCTTACAGTCTGGGAGCTGAGCCATTCTGAACAGAGAAAGGCTGTTGAAGAGCTGCCAGAACTACAAGACAAAACATGAGGATTTTATGGGGTTTTATGTTAATTCATGCAGTTTGCAACTCAGTTAACCACAGATACACGCCAAGAATTAAGCAGTTACCAGAATTAGGAAAAACCTTAAAATATTCAATGTTGCTTAAACATCAACGTAATATTGAGTCTACAATGACTTCAGAAATTCTTATCAGATCTTCTCTTGTTCCAGACTAAACCATGACGAAGCAATTTTCCAAACCATTTTCCGAGGACATTTCTAAAGTTCAAATCATTGACAAGACTCACATGACCAAAAAAGAGGAAGGGTAAAAGAAACGTCAGCCCTTTCCACATCCATGACTGGAATCCCTCTGAAACAAAAAGCAAACACCTTACACCACAATGACAAAGCTTTATATTTTTGCTTCTCAGCCTTTTACTAAATGTAATGTGTCATCATGATACAATCTGCTGTGTGTCTGCATCCTGTGTCCTTGAATCTTACCCACAGTCAGATCCATGTTGTGTCTTTCTCCCAGAGCTCTTAATCTATACAGACACCCACTTTGATAATAGCACTGTAGACACTGAACAAAACCTGTGTACCACATGAAAGAAGCACTCATTAGGCTTTGCTTTGATTTACATAAAAACAGACCAAGACTGAGGCAAGAATACTTTGTTCTTACTTTGGTACAAGGAGTAGGCAAGGAACTGGTTCCTGAACATCTTGTACAGGTTCCCATCTGGCCTTTTTATGCATGAGGTGGTTTTATTTTTAACATGGAAAAGTCTTAATTAATGAAATGATATTCATCCTACAGGAACAAACATCAACCCACAAGATCCACACAAGGAAATTTCTGTTGCCTCAATTTTAACAAGTGGTATCAGGGTTCTTGTCCTTTATTACTCACCACGTCAGCATGACACCGGACAAAACAGCCGAGATGTAGTGATGAAATACCCACCAGCCTTTGATTCTACAATGGGTTGTACATATTACTACATCATAGCAAAAATACAAATGACCTTATATGGAGCAAAAAGTAAAAGATCAGAGATTGGAAGGTGTTGCTGCTTACCTGGAGCCGTTGGTGATGAGAATACTTTCTCTGATGGTTAGTGTGCAGTAGTACCACACCAATAGGAAATTCAAGAGTGCATCAAGAAATCTTAAACCAGTAAAATACAGTTAGAGATGTGTTGAGATTTGACATGCTGTTCATGCGATGGTTGTGTAATATAGTTGATGCAACTGTTGTTATTCACCTGTAGCCCACAAAGAAATAGCAAATGAAGGAGAAGAGCAGCAGGAGCACAGTAAGATACAGCTTGAACTTCTCATATTCATCCTTGTAGGCAAATCTGAAAGAGGTGCAACAAGTTTTGTTCTTAATATTGTATCAATTTTATTCATTCAGTTTTTTGTACCAAAAAAATGTTGCAGTGCAAGTAAAGACTGGCTTTGATGTTTGGGTTGTGTTTTGTCTGGATGGTCATTGCTTACTTTGCCTGTTTGCTGAGAAGAGTGATATTCACATTCCCAAGGACAAGACTGAGGTACAACCTGCAACATAAATCATTTGTATTATTCACATTTTGTTTCACATTAAGTGTCAAATATAGGTCAACTTGTATTATTATTGAATAATTGAGGTCATAACCCATTTTTCTTGGGAAGGAAAGCTTCCATTTCAAAGAAAGTGCTCGGGCGTGTCTTTATTTTTTCCGTTATCTCCTCCAGGGTCTTAGCATCCTCTTGTGCTGGTCCTGTGCTGCATCTGATGGTTGAAATAAGAGCTTAAAAACAGTTGGTATCTTTGACACAACATGATGTGTTATGTTTTTGTGACAAGCAATCCCAAAAACTTCTCTCATCACATATCAAGATAAGAAGGGAAATATGTATAACTAGATGTCCTGTATTCACCTGTATATGCTATAAATCTGCCTGCACTTACTTTTTCACAAGTTGAGATAGCTCCTTTAGTTTTTTTCGCTGATTTGAAATAGAAGAGGAGCAGTTTTTTTGTAGTTTGGAAACTTCATCCAGTTTCTGTAAGTACTGTCTGTGAGTCTCCTAAATGATGAGAGCATGGTGTCACATCATTTATCATAGAAAATTATGATCGCAAGGAACAGTTCACTTTCAATATATGTTTGCATTGTGCAGGAAAAATAAGTTTGTTGATAAGAAACCACACAGTTATATGGCAATAGAGATAAGACATTTAATTTGTACGACTACAAAACATCTCATTATTTGGATTTGGCCACAAAGAGGTACTCAAACAGATTGTAAAAGGACACATACAAAATAGCCCTTTGTGGAAAAGCTGATATTATCAACAATTTTTATCTGTTTCTTACCTGAAGTTGTTGATACTCGTCTTCCAGACATTTCCAGTCGTCAAGAACATTTTTTAGACCATTTGCCATTTTAGCAACACAGAAACTTTTACTTTACCCGCAGCACCACCAGACCCACTGAGAAGATGGAATAGCTTCTATGTTATTTAACTAAAATTGAATGACATGCACACAACGCTTTGTTGAAGTATTTCTCTTCAGGGTGTGTATAACATCTTCACGGACGGTTTATGGCCCAAGGTGAACTTTGACTGCAAGAATGTGCAAGATTTTAACTCGGACATTGTTCTGTGGATATCTCTGGTTATCACAATGCAAGACTATCATCCTTAAACAATAGATCTTGTAGAGCTGTGTGTAAATATTATTACATATAATGACACAAATTTGTGAGCTTGATTTTTACTCTTTGATGTGGTTCATACAACTCCATGCTGACAAGATGTTGCTTTTGATCACCCTCTTGGACTTTCTTTTGTACATTAATAAGGTGCACAATAGCAGCATCTGGTGGATATTGGGACTAAATCAACTCACAACTAACTCTATAAATCACTGTTGGGAATTTTGTGTCAGAGCTGTTCATATATGAAATGAAAATATCTCACACTTTGTGGAAACTGTCAAATGTATGACTCAACAGTCTTTGAGACAGAAAAGGTGGAAGGGCAGTATGTTTGACACCTACTGCAAGATGCAGCATCAGGCATCAAATAAAATATCATCTATTATATAATACCATATCCTCTCCTTTGACTTACTCTGCTTGCGCCACAACTTTTCTTTGCAACTCATTCTACTCAAACTATTTCTACCTCTTCTTTCATTACTTTTGATTCTTTCTTCAGCAAGTCTCTGACCCATGGTGACTCTGGATGGACATCAGGTGTGCATGGGTATGAGCTCGTTCTGCTAGACTCAATGGCTTCTGAGGACCTCCTGAAGTCCAAGAGCTGTAATCATCATGGAGATTGCAGCAACCGGCAGCGCAGCTACAAGAAGAATGGGGTCACGTGCACTCTGACCTGGGGAGTCTGTGAAGGCATGTCATGCAGAAACTGAAGCCATGATGTTACTGTGTCAGAAGAAAACAAAGACAACGACTCCTGGAGCTTTTGACATTGTGGATGAGCAATACCTCTATAAGAATGTGAAAAAAAGCTAATTAAAATGTCGATGTAAATGTGACCTTTCTTAAGAAGGTAGTGTTTGTGGTGAAATGTAAATAATCAAATAATAATCAGAATCATGTCAAAAAAAAAAAAAAAAAAAAAAAAAAAAAAAAAAAAAAAAAAAAAAAAAAAAAAAAAAAAAAAAAAAAAAAAAAAAAAAAAAAAAAAAAAAAAAAAAAAAAAAAAAAAAAAAAAAAAAAAAAAAAAAAAAAAAAAAAAAAAAAAAAAAAAAAAAAAAAAAAAAACCCACACAACTTGACCCCTCAAAAGTTACCCAAACCCAATTTTGGAGCAAAATCAACCTTTTGAGTATCATGTATTGGTACCCTAAGTTTAGCAAGCTTTCTCATGAGGGTTGAATTTCAACATTTTGAACCATGGTGTTACACATCTATACAAACATATTGATGAAGAAATTGCACAGCAACACAAAGTATGAAAAAGACACACTAACACATCCTTCAATTTGATATATATGGTATATGTGATATATATTCTGCTTTCTCTTGAGGACAAGCTATTTTTTAGGGTTTAATTTAACTGTATCTCTTTCTACAACAGGATACCTTAGAGACACACAATTTCAATGTGATAACAAACTTTGATAAACACTGATTACAGTGGAACAAATCTGGTTAAGATACCTTATCAACTGCCTTTGTAATAATTTTTTAAATCGAAAAGAGAATTCATGTAGATTACTATTCTGGTTTTAAGAATTTTATTCTAGGTTGGCTCTTATTTTGAAGGTGTGAGCTGGCGGAAGTGCTATCGTTCATTTCATAGTGTCACAGTGTTGCGCATGCGCGGGCAGCTGACAGCGGCCGGTGGTTTATGTATTGTGTCAAAGACAGCTGTGTGTGTGTGTGTGTGTGTGTGTGTGTGTGTGTGTGTGTGTGTGTGTGTGTGTGTGTGTGTGTGTGTGTGTGTGTGTGTGTGTGTGTGTGTGTGTGTGTGTGTGTGTGTGTGTGTGTGTGTGTGTGTGTGTGTGTGTGTGTGTGTGTGTGTGTGTGTGTGTGTGTGTGTGTGTGTGTGTGTGTGATCATCGGAGCACTGATACACAGACGGAAACGTCAGTTCAACATCACTTCATTGTTGATTGTCGTGTATTTTTGTTGGATCCCTGGACTTCAGCTAAGTCATACCGGGATAACAAAGGTTAGTCATTGCAAAAAAAGAGCAAAATCTAAATAATTTGGTGACGAAGGTAAGATTTCTGGTAGGTGAGCTAACCTTAGCTTCTTTTAGCTCATTTAGCGAGTACGACGTCCTAAGGTTTTACAAGACAGTTTCATACTACATTTCTCTTTGCATCATATGAAAGGGCAGAAAAATGTCTTTTACGTGACGTTGATTGCATATTTTCTTTATCTTGACGTTTACACGAACTCAACAAACCAGGTTGTAGAAACAATCTCATTGATGAGAGTGCAGTGCTACAATAAAAGCTCAGACAATATGAGCAGCAGTTTGTGTAAAAGAATTAAGATAGATGCTTGGATTGCGTTATAAAATGGCCATAGCTTCGTATTTCATTTAGTTGAAGTGTGAAATCAAAATATTTGCTCGTATATAAGTATTATGGTTTGTTAAAGTATTTACTTTTTGAAGTTCTCCATTTCAAATGCAATATTTCATTGTGCATCGTTTGTATCATGAGTCTTTCTTCCTCTTAACCTTCTTGATTTCACTTTATTTACCCTCTCTCCCTTTCTTTTCTTTGTTATAGTTTGGAAAAACGTGAATTGTGCATTACTTGACCCTAAAATTATGTGTTAAAGTGTTTATCTTTTACTGATAAGTTAGTTTTTCACTAAGCTTGTATTCTCTTTTAAGTGAAAATCAGACATAGTCTATTTGTTTGTTGAGTCATGACTCAGTGTTGACACGATCTGTTGTTTTTGTTTTCCAGCTGACTGACAGAAGATGTGTGCCGCTGTCTATGTCCTGTCGACCGTCACGGGCTATGTGCTCACCTCTGCTCTGCTTCTAAAATGCCCAACTCTAATTCACCGAAAGAAACGAGGGACTTTCCTCAGCAGGCACATTTCCCATCGTGGAGGTGAGTTGTTACTCAAATGGAGAGCTGATCTTATTTAATGCCTGTCGATGCACTGTTTAAGTTAGGTGTGGTTATCAGATAGAGTCATTGGGATCAGCTGCATTGTAGTATTATAGTGAGCAAAGGGCAATGCTTTCATCAGGGTAATGCGTGTTATTCAAGCTTTACACGTATGCAAATATAATTAAACCACCACACCTAACTCCTTATTTTTGTGTTTCAGGAGCAGGGGAAAATCTGGAGAACACGATGGCAGCATTCAAGCAGTAAGTTGAATCCTCAGTCATTGGAAAAGCCCCCTACTTGACTTTTACTCAACATTTACAGTAGTTCACATGGAGTGATAAATAATAAATGGGAACTGTGTATCGCCTCATGTAGTGCTGTGGATCTTGGTACTGACATGCTGGAGTTGGATTGCCACCTGACAAAAGATGAAGAGGTTGTGGTTTCGCATGATGCCAATTTATGTCGAGCTACCGGCATAAATGCTTACATCTGTGACAGGACCTACGCTGTAAGTTCTGCTTTTATTCCAAGTTGTCCTCATTTGTATTCCTGAAACACAAATCACTCCCTCAATGTTTGAAGACATCTCTTTCAGCTTTATGGGTTTCACCTCTTTATCCAAGATGTTTTATGAATGAGTGAAAAAAGTTACAAATAAAGGGTCTGTTGCACTGGAAAAAATCTGTATGGTGTCTTAAAAATCTGGTTGAACCACATAGATGTTTGGAGGTATGTGTCATTTATCCTCTTTTGTCTTTGGAAAAACCCATAGGGCAATACTCCACTTCAAATAAAGCAGGGAGGAAAAAGACTGCAAGCAATTCAATCAAATCAAATAGTGTTAGTTTAAACACATTTTCGGGAAAACAAAACCTCAAATGATTAATTTTGATAGTTCGACTGAAAACAAATGCAACATTTGGTTTGTTGATGTGAAAAACTTCAGGGCAGCTTGTGACAGACAGACAGAGGTCAACAGGTCTGTGGAGATTATGAAACAAACCAAATCCAAAAAATGTGTCTAAACAAGGCAACAGCACTGATCGATCATGTGCTTTGATCATATGAGGTCCATACCAAGTCACCTGAGATGTCACATGCACAATGAACTTTAACCTGATTAAAAGAAATCCCATCCAGCGGAAATTCAGCAATGGATTATGTTTCTCCCTTGAATGAGGAAAGGGAAACATAATAGCTGACCTACACCCTTTTTTTGATAAACTGTTAGTTTTTTTTAACCTTGCTTTTTTGTAGGGCTTGCAAATTTGAGCTCAGGTATTTGTGAGTGCATGAAAGTCAGATATCGAAACAAAAGCAGTGTCACCTTATAACAATGAGGTCTATTCATTAGTCTAAAATTGAAGCTTCTTGTGTCCCTGTCTTTTTCAGGAGTTGCCTCCATACCTCTGCAAGCTCGGTGTAACTTTTCAGAGAGGTGAGTATTACGCACCCATGACTGATCTATTGTATCGCTAATAAATTTAAAATTACACTGTGTCAAAGATGACCTGATTCAAATTGTTGATGTCCTTAGACCAACTCATTTTGCTGAATACTTTCTGAAGGGGGCTGTTATTTCAACCTGACCTTGTCTGTGCAGAGTGTTTCTGTGAAGGGGGCGAGGACAAACGCATCCCTCTCCTCAGGGACATTTTTGATGCGTTCCCCAACACGCCTGTCAACATTGACATTAAGGTCAACAACGACACACTCATCAAGAAGGTACGTTTGTCTCTGCCTTTGGTAGTTATAAGGTTAATAACTGGCTTTTTACAATAATGTATCTTGTTCAGTTTATTAAAATACTCCTTTACTTCTTCACAGGTCTCTGAGTTGGTTGTGAAGTATGACAGAGAGCACTTGACTGTCTGGGGCAACGCCAGCAACCAGATTGTAAAAAAGTGTTACAAAGAGGTACATTTATTTGAAACTTAATCTTCAGTGTGTCATTAGCCAAGTTTGGCAGATTCAAATGGAAAATTACCTGATATTTCGTGTTTTTTACAGAACCCTCGTATACCTGTGTTGTTCAGCTTACCCAGAGTGCTGCAGCTGTTAGGTCTCTTTTACACTGGTCTGCTGCCCTTCTTTCCCCTCAAGGAGCAGTTTCTGGAGATCCCTATGCCCTCCATTATT
Source organism: Thalassoma bifasciatum (assembly GCA_008086565.1). Lineage (NCBI taxonomy): Eukaryota > Metazoa > Chordata > Actinopteri > Labriformes > Labridae > Thalassoma > Thalassoma bifasciatum. The sequence continues at coordinate 11,504 of RPOG01001997.1, forward strand.
ACCAAGTAGGTTTACACATTATACATGAATAATAGATAACAAAATGGGTGATAAAAAAAAAGAATATTTTTCCTAGTGAGGTCTAGTATTAGCAAGATTAATCCTCAGTAAAATGTCAGCAGTTGCTCCAACACAGATACAAGTCAAACTCCTACGTATTGAAGAAAAAGAATTGACCTTATAAAGTCTTACATACATTTGTTGTGACATCAGCAACACCCTTAAACAGATGATAATTGGTTTGCCATGTGAATATTTCTTCTTCATGCAGCAATTGAATCTTTATTTATCCAAAAATACTTGTTTTCCTCATATGGAGAAGTTATAGAAAGGAACCTAAATGTTTATTTAGTCTTTTGAGGTACTTGACTGTGCCAAAAAAAGGCAATATGGCCAGCACTCTAAATTTTAAAACAGTCCTGACCTTTTTGCACTACTCACCTCCAACTCTTTTATTTATTTATTTTTATTTTTATTATATGGTAAGAGCTGATAACAGGTGTGGCTCACCAGGACTAAGCCGCAAAATGCTCTGTGAAATTTTATTATAGCATGTCCTTCCTGTGTCTTGTCAGCTGTCTGAAAGATGATCTTGATCTGCAATAATGTTGTTGATCAGAAAACATTCAGACCCTTTGCCTAGCAAGTGTGAAAAAATCAAAAGGATCAAAGTCACAGAGGAGATTGTGCGAGCCAAACATCCATTTAGTAGATTTTCCATACCATGCCAAATACATTATCATCAGTTTGATGTGTGAAATGAGCTCAGTAACTCAATGTGTAATTGACTATTTGTTGTGATCAACATTTTTCCATGCCAAGGATGCATTGAGTGTTTGGTAAAATGCTCACACTGGTAGAAATGTTTGTCAAATCTAACTACACGGCAGTAAGTAAAACTTTTCTGACACTTAATATCTACTTGATTTTTTTAGGCTAAAGCATCCTGACAGTTTAACCAGAGGCCAGCGAGTCCTCACATGGATCGCAGACACGTAAGTTACTGAGTTTCCTTAATATTCCAAATATCACTTCCATGTTTATTTTTAAGTGACTAAAGGTTTTTTTTCAACATTTAGTTTTTCTGAAGAATCTTGTCTCTAAGATAGACGACTTGGGAGTTTTATGTTGTCTTTTAACTAAATATAGCACAGATTAATCTCTCCACCTTTGTTATATTTATATCCCTGATTTATTTGTATTTTTTGCAGTTTGCTGATGAGAAAAGCTCTGTTTCAGCACCTGACCGCCAGAGGGATACAGGTAAAGCATCAAACCTGCGAACATAGTAAAACCTTTATATTGAGGATCAGCCTGTGTTTTCTGAGAAATTGTGAGACTGATGCTCGTTGTATTGGAGTAAAAATTGTAAGCTGGAACTTTTTCTATCAGTTGAAAAGATCAGGGGGGGGGGCTCTTCAGATTTTCACTCTTTCCTCTAGTTCCAGACCTACAAATGAAAAGTATTTCAGTGTTGACGTGGACATAAGGACATGCACAAGATGAGTTTATCTGAATAATCTTTGCAGCAAACATGACTAATATGATGAAGCATGAATAAGCTTAAAGTTTAAAGCAATAGTTAAAAGATAGGTGAGAGTGGCCCCGCTGTAAAAGTACAGGTTCAGTCTCTAACGCTATGTAACTCCACCATTGTAAGTTTTTAATTGTTTGTTCTTCTTCTGGTTTTCAGGTGTACATTTGGGTACTCAATGATGATGAGGACTTCCAGAGAGCGTTTGACTTGGGAGCTACAGGAGTTATGACGGATTTTCCCACAAGGCTTAAAGACTTCATGGACAGGAATTGCATTTCAAAGCCTCAGTGACCTGCCAAAGTTCAACCTCCTGAACACACGGACGCACACTCAAACTGACACAAACACACACACAAACGCAATCACTGCAGTGCTTTTTTTAACAAACAGTGGAGAGCAGAAATCAATCAGGTGTGAGATAAGTAAGAATTCTACAAACAGTAAAGACTTTAACTGACAACATTGAGCCAAACAAAAAGCAAAAAATCAAATCAAAAGGAAGCAGTGATTATCCTCTGACCTAACCGGCCTGTCAACAGTGTTTAACAGATGTCGTGTCCTGATTTTTAGGACTTGCGACTTGACTTGGACCTGAACATTAATGATGATGATGCTAATTCTGACCCAAAACTCATGTAGCCAAAAGTTTGGAGTGAAACAGCTGCCTTCTTTATAATAAATAGTATTATCAACTATAGGGACTTGCATCAGATTATCCCCCAGTGACTTGGGCTGGAGACTCTTCTTGGACTTGAGGTTTGGTGACTCAACTACAGTATTGGCCCCCAGACCGGCTCCTCCACAGGCCCCCCACACTGCATGCATTCCCGCAGGGGCTTCTCTCCAACTGTGACTGTAGAAACTTTACAAAGGGATCACAATCAGGATCTGCAACCTGCCCTACTTAAAGGCAACACTGTTCAGAACACACAAAATGCGCAAATCGTGATCTCAATTAAGTTGTGTTTTCTACAGCTTCATTACACATTTGCAGTGTAGACTTGTGTATCCAGGAACAACATTGTGAGATATTTATCTTTCTCACACAGCAGCTTGATATCACTCTATGGTTTTAAGAATATCTGTAAAAGAGGATGAAATGGCCAGAGTATCGCTACAAGTCTCATCATTTTTTCAGAACAGATTCAGATATAAGACATTGAACTGTTTTCTGTCATTTCACTTTTAAGTGAAAACATTTTTCAGCAATTCTGCTACTTGTTTCCAGTACTGTGCCAGTAAAAACACCAGTGGTTATGTGTTGGTCATGTAAATTAACCAGCAACTTTATCACTCGACTAATGCAGTGACAGTCATCCACAAGCAAACATTTTTAAGGTCTGCTAGATTAATTAAAAACATGATTCAGGTGCAGGTATGTTAGCACTCAGTGAGCTGCAATCAGGTACGAGGCAAAAGCTAGATGCGTTGAGGAACTGCACTAAAATTTATTAAAGGAACATCAAGTGACTGCATTGTGTATTAAAAAAAAAAGATAAGATATTTTGTTTTTAAAAGACAACAAGTTCTATGTTGTTATCAGTGTTGCATACATATGTGTCCGTGCTAAGGCTGTTATTTTTTTAATTGCTGAAATGACTGGGGCATTGTTTGTCTGTAACTGAATCCCAGAGCAGTTTTGCACAAGATAAGCATTGACTGATATTTTTGTCATGTGTGTCAACTTGCGTAAACAGCATTAAGCATCAAACGCAAGTGAAAGGAATCATATAAAGGTGTGGTTTTAGATTTATCTCTGAAGCTGAAGTGGGTGCAAGTTTAAAGACCATCCAGATTATCATACCAGTGATATACTCTAATCCAAACCTGTGAGCTGTGAGCATGCACTGAGGGTCATTCATGAATGTACGTTTGCTGGATGTACTGTACAGTGTTTGGTATTTGCAGCTAAAAGTACTATTTTCTGAAGTTCTGAGTTTCTCATTTTGTATTTTGTATCGAAACAAAAAATGAACCTACAGGCTGAAACCTGCACTGGTGTATGTTTGAAGAGTCTTGTTTCCAGAGAGTTTTGTGAACCTCCAATCATTTTACAAGTTTTACCGTAATGAACACATTTAAGACTTTTGATTACATAACCTGTGAAAAAATAAGTGTACAGTTTTTTTGCATGCCAAAATGAATATGTGTAAAGCTGTTGTTTTTGAATATAGTGTGACTTTGACAGGTTTTGGGACTTGGCTCCGTAGACCTTTCAAAATGCCTTATCCCACACAAGTGTGTATTTATCAGAGAGACTATTGAGCATATTTTTATCAAATCAATAAAAAAGATTTAAAATATGTTCATTGCTTCGTAGAAGTTTTATCGCACTCTTGTACAGCAAAAACTGAAATCCAGGCAAGTGTTTCTATCTTATTTTTGGTCAGAATTGTTTTTTGTCTTGGTATAAGCCACACTCAACTGACAAGCTTTATTTCAAGATATTTAAAGACAAAAAAGATGTCTGGGTTGCTTGTAATACTAAAAAAAGTCAATGGGGTAAGAAACAAATAGCTTGGCAGGTTTCTTCAGATGAGAATGCTTTGATACAAGAAACTTTTTTTCTTACCCTATTGGCAGAATTTTTTTTCACAAGCAATTTAGACATCATTTTTGTCTTTAAATAACTTGAAACAAGACAAATTTTACTGGACTGGTCTGGGGAATGTGTCTCATATCAAGACTAAAAAGACTTTCTTTTTCTAAAAATAAGACCAACATTTGCATGGATTTCAGTTTTTTTGTAGTGTGTGGACAGATTTGTGAACCTCCAACAAGCTGACAGAAGGTGGCGCTGGTGTCTGTGGTGAAAAATGAAGTAATGGAGACGCTGGTGATGTTGAAGACAGTTCCTCAGTAATCATCCACAGACATTTTTGATCTGATGATATGTAGAAGTCGTTACAATTCCCCCTCTGTATGAATATATTTAATTTAACAAAGTACTGTATTGTAGTTCTAATTCTGGGGAATATGGATAAGAAATGTTACATTGCAGTCAGCTTATTGGTCACTCTCCCCAACCTTTGACCAATAAGCTCAGTGTTGCTATGCCTGATCTGTTTGCTGATTGGCTGGTTTCACTGTCGCTTGTCCATCAAGTCGACGGTCAGTGTGGTTTTTGGCAAAGATTGTCAAAACTGTCTCAAGATAGTTCACCCCTAAACTCCTTTCCCTTGTCGTATTTTGGAAACTGTACGGGTTACTTCATTAAGCAGATGTGACTTCAACACAAGCTTAAGAAGTTTAAAATCCAAGAGTTACAATAAGTATCGATCCTGATTAAAAAAACGATGCTTAGATATCTTCAATTTCATCATGTGTCAAACATCAACCTTTTTTTTATGAGAGACTTTCTTTTTCAGATAGTGACATATTAAGTTTCTATCCCTCTCAGGGAAATAAAAAAGCAGATTACCGTCAGTAAAAATAAATAAATGTATATATCTGGCTTTGTGGAACTGTTTTTCCAACGGTGAGAAAACATTTTAAAACAAAATGTCAACGGTATGAGATAAAGGATGAAAGTTTGGCTTTTTCCTCGTAATTCTGACTTTATTTCTAAAATTTAAAATTTCGACTTTTATCTAAAATTTTCGACTTCTTTTCTAATAAGTCTTTTAAATTTGACCTGTATCCTATAACATGGACCTTTTATCGCACAATTTCGACGTTTATCTCAAAATTTGGACTTTTTATCACAAATTCTGACTCGTAACGGGCAAAGAGGAAAGAAAACCTTATCAAAGCCAAGTTTTAATTTTCTTTTTATATATATATATGTATAACTTGCGAAAATGGGCTTTTGTACACAGAAAAGAGACAAACCGTTTTTTGAAATTCAAAGAAAATGCAATACATGCAAAACCTTTCACATTACGATCAGATAACCTGTAACCCACCAGTATGAAACGAAGGATGGATGAACATTGTACGGGCACATTCGTTTTTATCTCTACCTCGTACAATCCAAATGTTATGGATAGACTTCCCTCTAAAACTATACTTATAACTGGACACCGGACCAACGAAAGCACTTGGTCGCCGCAGTCCCAGCTACAGGCTCCTGTAACCACAGCTGAACCAGCTGAACGTCAGACTTACGCCATCACGGAAGTATGTTGGAGCGAACGCTCTTGCTCCACCTGGCTCTTTCATCCCTCTCTATCTCTGCCTCTTCTGAACTCTGCTGGGCATCGTTTCGCGTCAAAACATTGCGTCTCTGCAGGACTCGTCAGGGCCGGAGACAGAGAGAGAAGAAGAAGAAATCTGTTTGGGAAGGAATGCGAAAAGGAGTTTAGGACTGGCACTACCACAAGGAAAAACGAGGAGGTGCGACATTTTCTAGGCTACGTGGAAACAGTTTTTCTTCCCTTCAAAGGTAAAATGATTCCTCTGCTTTATTTTTTCCACTTAGGTGGGTTTGCTGCCTCACACTCTCATAACACGTCTTTTTTAAGTTTATTCCTGCTGAAACGATTCACACTTTTGAAGGGGAAGCAACTTCTGCTTATGTATCTGCAGATACAAAAGCTGAAATAATATTGTAAAGTCAAGTTTATGGTTTTGTCCTCTGTCAGCAGAAATGTTTAAAGTATCTTCGTTGGTTGCGAATGGCTGCATTATTGATGGGATGCTGAGGTCAAGCACAGATCTATTTCTTATTATAGGGACACATGCTGTTTATGTTGGCAGTCCTGCGCCATCATCCCCGTGCGCGCGCCTGCTTTACCACGGTGGTGCACGTCAGCGCTGATCAATGCGGGTTATCATGTAATGTGCTCATGTGACACCCTTCTGTGACGACGATCACCTGAGTGGTATTGATCTGTCAAAGTCACATCCACAAATTAATGTGGGTGGTGTGTATGTAGGCAAAGCGTGTGTGCGCAATCGTGCATGTGTGTGTTTGTGTGTGTTTCCATCATCGCTGATCTCAGGCATCCCCGCCATCTGTGCTCCGTGTGGTGGCTGAAGTTCTGCCCCAGATGAAGTGCGCCACTGCCTGTGACCTGATTCATACCAACAACCACACAGAGACACATTGTACACAGAGGGCGTTGATGTTTTTGAATTGGACATGAAACCGCAGGTGATGGTTGTTAACCCACACATACAAGTCAACGACAATTAAACCAGCAGGTGGTCTAATGTTTCCTCCTCTAGAACATTCTTAGATAAGTTTGAGTCCAGTTCAAGAACAAACACTTATCAGGCATGAACCTGGGGACTTGTTGTAATCAATTTTTCAGTATAAATCACAGATAAATAGTGATTGTGTTAACCAGGGATCAAAGGGAGTTACAGGCCTGAGCAGACTGTTCATGTTTACATTGACAATTGTTGTTATTGTGCCTTCACTTGCACATGGTGTAAGTCTATTTGTTTTTTTATATCCTTGTATCATGTAGTATTTTATCGGATAACTGCACTCAAAAAAAAAAAAAAAAAAATACAAAAACACATGTTTAAATATTATCTCGAAGGACATAAGTTACAACCTCATTGTCACCCTCTTGGTTCGATAATGTGCATTTAGACATGATATAGTTTAGCATGATATTCAAAGCATCTGAAAACACGTTGCCTTGCTCAAAATTTAAAAAAAAACAAAAAAAACAGAGACAGACAGGCAGAAATTAGAGTAGGGATGAAACATAGCAACAGTAACCAAACACACCTGGGATGCTGGAGCATCACCTCATCAGTGAGATTTGATCTGATGGGGGTAGAGCTCAGGAGTTTTTCCTCCTTCACTCAGTGATGTCATGCTGCTGTATGCTGCTGCTCCCAGTGTAAGACTGAATGAAGAGCAGGATGAAAGTACACAAAGTACAGAAACTGTGTCGGTGCAGCTCGTGGGCAGAGGATGCACTGCTCATCAGAAGCTGAAGGGTCACATTCATTCCCTATTTGTTTCTCTGCTCATTTTACCAACCCCCTGCTCCCATCTGACTCTCATCCTCTGCTCCTTTGTATCCCTCCTTCCCCTCTATCATTCTCCTGCATTTCATCCTTGTCGTAAAAAGCAACAGCAGCAATATGTTACATAACAAAGGTTTTTTGTCAGGATACAAGGGCCCTCTTGGATATGGAGACTCATGGCACGTAGCCTTTTGTGATGACACCCAGAAATGACCAGAAAGGACAACTTGGTGACCTTAAACAACCTGCAGCAGTACTGATGAATAGATGGAGTGACAGCAGAAAAACAAATATACAAACAGGCTGAGAGGGATACAGACAGTTGAGCAGACAGTTCTTCATCCTGACCTGTCAGTTTAGGTAAACATTCCCGGGCTGTTGTCTAGATAACTGTGATCAGTTCCTCTAGTCATCAGATCTTTTATGCAATTTCTTCCTCCACCAAAGAGTTTTTATTTAGTTCAAAGCTGCCTGTTGACTTAATTGTGTCAGAGTTTCGCAGCAAGTCAGCGTCCTACAAACAACGTTGCCTTGCAGAATGATTTTCAAGCATTTCCACCTACTGAGGAGAGTGTGGCTCTATCTCTGGAAACTTATTGTTTCTAAATGTCAGACAGCCCAGACACACACAATTCAAGACATTTACATCTGGACAAAGGGATTTTAAAAGTCTTTGGATATTTAAAATACTTTGTTGAGTTATTTGTGGCAGCATTTGTGATTGTTCTATATTAGGATTTTCAAAATATATAACTGGACAATTACAATATTTAGTGTCCAGTTTTCTGTTAAAGCTGCTGTTGCTATGGCTGAAATGATGTGATTCTTCAGATGACTCCAGATTACTCGCAGAGTGAACTCCACATGGATTATATGTGACCCATGAGTAGATGAGTAACAGGAGCAATATTTTAATCCGTCACTGCTGCTGACTGTCTGTCCGATAAGGGCACATTAGTACTGTGATGCACTCCTTTATATGTGGGTCGACGGTAACAGCCTCCCACAGAGATTTTCCTACAGCTGATGGTTTCAATAAACATTTCAGCTGTTGCAGGGGCATTGTTGCCCGTACTTAAGCATCTATGTTTTAGCCATTCAGTCATATCTTATATCCTGAGTGACTTGTAGCATGTGCAGCATTAGAGTAAAGGCTTAGGAGAACAAGCTTTAATTTAGAGTAATTAAATTTGAAGCTTAAGTTTGAAGCTTAGAATCGTAGATTACTTACAGTACCTTAGAGTAATTACTAATCTTTAATCAGGCAGCTTTGTGTTAAGTTGGGAGACTTTGTTTAATTAAGTAATAACTTGGTAAATTGTCAGCAGGAACTATAAAAACATCTATGGTGTTTTCTGAATGCTCAAAGTGGAGGCTTTATGTTGATTGTTTGGTTAAAATAACACTCCGACTCCAGTATGTTGAATTGTGATGGGAACTTAAAAATAAAAAGAAAGAAAGCTAAAAAAAATATGACAGTATTAAAAATAGATTTTAAAGCAGCATTGTGATGTTAGTATTGTCAGTTTGAGCTTTCATAAAAGTAAACACTATTTTAATGCAATCACAGAAAAACTGCTCTTTGAGTCCTGAAATGGCCGAGAGGGTAAAAGTCACTTTGGGTAAAACATCACTGTGTGTGTGTGTGTGTGTGTGTGTGTGTCTGTCTGTCTGTTTGGGTGTCAGGGATCAACTCTGACAACTGTACTGAGCGTGTCTTTGTTCCCAAGTCCCACGCCGCTGGCACCAAGTCAGAGAAGACTAAACAAGGGCACGTCTCACTGTCTTATTTATATTCCCAGTCCTCCCCATCAGCACTGTAGCTGTTATCAGCCTCCTTCGGACACCAAAAACAATCGTCTATCTTATTAAAACAAGAAAAGAGGCCTCTCCTTCCTCTTGTGTTTGTCCTGAAGTCACTTTGCCTCCTGCTCCCATTCACAGTTTTATGAGTTTTTCCAGATGGTAAAGTAGAACCAGACAGGAAAGAGAGGAGACAATAGGACAGCATTTTGTGAAGGTTACTCAAAACCTGAGTAAGTGATGATGTAACAGAAACTTATTGAGTCATAACCCTGCTCTTTGTGTTTATCTAGAAGAGGATTGTTTCAGTTTGGAAGAAACATTTAAATCAACCAGTGACTATAAAAACATCCTTTTTAATAGAGAGACTCCACCACAGCTTAATAAAGAGCAGCACCGGGAGTAGCAGTAGATTAAATGTGATAGATAAAGCTAAATGTAGAATCCACATTTGAATTTGCTCTTAGCAATAAACCACAATGATAACATCTGTGCTCTGAGGTAAGGAGTTTCAGGCTTAGGCCATTTTGTTCGTCATGAACAGTTAGTCACTGCAGACTCCTGTCCTTCTGGCCCAGGAGTCTGGGAAGGGTTCCCAGGCCAGCTCACTAATCTGCTCAGTCACCAGGGCACACCAGCAAAGTATTTTAAGGGCTTGGTCTGTTCGGATATCATGGAGCGAGCAGAGCACGATCCTCGCAGTAGTGCTAGGCTAAGCAGATTATCTCTGCTGCCACACAGACTTAAACACAGAGCGTGAGCTAGCAGTGCTGCCCGTGTGTCCTGCACTGAGCTGGAGTCAGTGAAGACCAGATTGACCACAGACTGATGGAGACAGCCACAACTAATGACTGCTTTATTACCTATATATGCTTCTGTGTGTCTTTTCAATTAATTGCCTTGTATTACTGTGTGTAGCAGGAATAGTGGAAAGTATTCCTAATACTTAAAGTCACAGTCCAGATCAACATAAGTTGACAGTCAAAAAACAGATGGTATCCAGCTGCAATGAAATAAAATTCTAGAAAGTATAAGATGCTCTTACATAATAAGCAGGAACGATGCAATCTTTATGCCAATGAGGGTCTAAAGCCTCACAAGCAGCTTGCTTTGAGCCCAGCAGTCATGTTAGCACTCGTAATACCCACAGCTAAATACTAGCATGCCAATATTTTTGCAGGAACCATTGTTAGCATCTTGACCTCTTAAGACCCAGCATCCACAAATGTGGACATTACATTCTGACTCTCAGAACCATAGTACTTCTTTTTTTTTAATCTTGGCCCATTAGCCACATTAAGGGGTCATGTTTTGGTGCCATCACAACTTATCACCAATTTCAGCGAAAAACAAAACAAAATAGTGGCACTACTCAAAGATAGTTATATGCTTTCACTTTCTTTCTCAAGTTTGCCCAGTAAATGTTGAGATACTGTTTATAGTATGTGTGTGTGTGTGTGTGGGGGGGGGGTTACCATGGCAGAAGAACATTTCCGTCTCTAGACCCTGACCGGGTAAAGGGGTAAGGATTACACAGAAGAGGCAGTGATCAAAATGATTATCATTTAATTTTATGTACACCAATCAGCCAAAACATTATGGCCACTGAGGTGGCCAAAAATTATTATCATACTAGATTAGTACCAGACAGTAACATGTTCACCAGTAAATTGGGAAACGCTTTTCTGTACAGGTCAACAAAATTTGTTGGAATTAGGTGACGATGAGACAAACTTTCTATTATTAGAACTCTCCCCCTAATTTCATTGTAATTAGGTGAAAAAAGCATGTAACTTATTAAAATAATGCCCTAATGTAATTTTAAGCAAGTCACTATTTGTGAGTAACTGTTTTGTTCAATCCCTCTGAAATTTCAACTGAATTTCAAGGTAAGTAGGCGAGAATTAATCAATGATGATTCATTTTAAATCTAATTACAATTTACCACACAATATATGGAGTTATCCCATTATTACTTATATTTAGCAATTTCTGAAAAAAAACAGGAAATAAATGGTTGCTGATTTGTTTAATGGAACGTTTAGAGTAACATTAAGTTAGGTCCACAAATAGCTTTCAATTATTCACTAATTTTCACCTACTAACCTTGAAATTATGAGGAAATTTCAGAGAACTGAACAAAACAGTGACTTGCCAATTGTGATTTGCATACAATTAAATTCAGACTTTAATTCAAAGAAGTTACCTTTTAATGAAATTTGGGACAAATTTAAGATAAATGAATAAAAAGGTTGTCTAATCATTACCAACTCTGATGAAACTTGCAGACCTGTAAAGTTAAGTGTTAGCATTAATTGCAATGTTAATATTGGATTTGGTGTTTAAAGCAGGTTAAATGTCAAGTGAAAGGATTTGGGCAACTGAAAAAAGCATAACTAAGACTGAGATGCCGAGACTGCTTTAGTCTTGGTGTCAGATACCACAGTGCGCTGTTAACGGTCTTGCGAAGTCCACGTCTCGTCATTTTAGTGCCGTTTTTTGCCCTGACCTGTTGAGAAAGGCCAAAACAATATTGGCATTTTGTTTTTGATGTAAGGGTTCATTGGAGTGTCTTACCAGCACAGACTCAATGGACGGTCATTTGAGGTGGAACTGTGTTATTAAATTTGAACCTCATCTTTTGGGTGTTTTTTCCAATTTTTTGGGCTTGAATCTAAGTGACTATATCTTGGAAATAGCCTTATAAAGAATATATGACTCTTCATCATATCGTAGTTTGTTGCAGTTGAAGGAGTTTCACAGACACAGGTTGCAGAGCAGAGCAGACTGTAATCCCATCAGTTGTTACACACCTGTGTCTCAGTTTCTACACCAGATTGAGGAAGCAGCTGTTACTCCAATGTGTAACCATGAGCTGCCATGTTCTCCTCACTGTGCTCAGGTGTTCGCCTCCCAACCCACCGCCCACCACGGCCCTCACCTGTGTGTTGCGGTGCTTCCCCTGTGAGCCGACCTGGGCTGGCAGTCCTTTCTTGCACCGCCCGCCAACTCCGCCCATGGTCAGAATGACGCGCTCCAAGACCTTTCAGGCATACCTGCCGAGCTGCCACAGAACCTACAGCTGCATCCACTGCCGAGCTCACCTGGCAAACCACGACGAGCTCATCTCCAAGGTAACCTGGGACAACAGGAGCACTTTGTTCCTCTTACTTGACTCATCTTACCATTACTGTTCACCCTTGGTAACTGTTTGCACCTTGCTTACACTCGGGCAGCTAATTATTACAGACCAAAATGTAAGGTAGAGCAGATGTTCCTGTTCGGTTTATCCAAGAGGACATTGTTTACTTTAAATAAAGCTCACTTATGGTGAAAGTTTGCTTCAATTTAATTTGTAAAGCAGTGAATACTGAAGAACTAACATTGGTCATTTGCACTGCAAAGAGACAAGCTTGAGAAGTGGATCAGGAAGATGTAAATAAACAAGAGTCAAACACCTGTGGTTGTGTCAGTCTCCACAACACTTCTCCCTGTGGGTGGATTATGTTTTAAGCTGGTTTATAAATTAGATTATGAATGCACTATCACTTTTACCTCTTGGGGTTATGAAAACACAGCTCACCTGTGCACAAATGCCTTCATGTGGTCGTAACACAGCTGTGCTACATGAATCTGTGTAATGTGTCTCTTTTGCAGCAGTGGCATTAGTGTTGGAAAAATCCAGCTAAGCACTGTTAAAGCACACTTACCTTTTCTTTTGTCAACGGTTAAGTTACCAGTCTGACACAGGCTGCAACCTTAAAGGCTAAACCTTAAATGAGTACATATTAGAATAGATTAAGTTGACTCTTTTCAAAATGAGAGTGTCTAGTGAAGTAGAGGCTTGTCTGGAATCAACATGAGGGCGTTTTTAGGAGGAAACTGAGAGGCTGTTATTTGATTGTGCTTTATAGCTTTGAAAGCATGCTTGCATCCTTTTATAGAATCATTACACTGCCTGAAAGGATTTTTTCATCCTTTTCATATTTATATCTGCAGTCGTTCCAAGGCAGCCAAGGCAGAGCCTACCTGTTCAACTCAGTGTGAGTATCCTGCTAAAAAAAGCACTTCAACACACTTAATTTGCAATTGATGTTAAGTGGTAGAACAAAATGTGCTGCGTACATACAGGAGACAGAAAGGACATAAGTGAGTTAAGGTTAATAATGCATATTGTTTCAGAGGCTCTAGTGCAGCTTGTGCCTTGGAGCATAGTTGTTATCAGCTGGAATGAGTGTGAAAATTAGGCTGTTTTAATCTATGCTCCCCTGTACGAGTGGGTGTGGGGCTGTGACTCACTCTACGCACATTACACAGTACAAGCAACTTGAGCCTCTTTCACAAAACTGGTTTTATAATTTTGTTCCTCTCTTCCTCCCTTCCTTCCTCTCGATTTCTCCTCCCCACGAACCCACTTTCCTCCTCTCAGGGTGAACGTCGGGTGTGGCCCAGCAGAGGAGAGAGTACTGCTCACAGGGCTGCATGCTGTTGCAGATATCTACTGTGAGAACTGCAAGACGACCCTGGGCTGGAAATATGTAAGTGTCCTCAACTGATTTGATGCACAGTAATACAAAAAAAAAACATAATCCAAGGCTAGGAGACTTAGTTCACTGACTGTGAAGCTGTTTTAATAGCACCCCCTAATTATATTTGCACCCTAATTATAGCTGGACCTCCTCTCCCTTCATTGCCAATGCAGTGGTACTGCTGAAGGATAAATTCTGCTTATGATTATTTTCAAACAGGTTGAGATGCCAAACAGCACTTTGGTGTTTTCATGACTTAGTTAAATGCATTGTGGAAATTAGAAAAGCATCAGTACATTTTGACTCAACTTTGGAGCTAAATATAGAATCAGAGGTGTGTGAAAACATACCATCACACGCACGTGCAGGATGAGTTTGGTGACATTTTAAGGGCCATGTCAAGGTGAACTGGGCAGGATCAACACATTAGCTCTCTCCATACATCATGAGCACGTGCAGCTGTCTCTGGTGAATCCTGTCTGTTCTGAGGTGAGAGTTTACACCACAGGGCACGTGACTGTATCCTAAAGGGGTGAACACACACACATTTTATATATGTAACCCCCTGTGCCACTGTATATAGTCATAGACACATTACCCTTGTTTTCTCTCACCTCAAAAGGATCCATTGACCAGCACTATTTACCTAACCTCTAACTTCACCCCTTCATGTTCAGCTTCAAACTGGGCTCTTAAACCTTCCTGGCTAAAAATAACTATTTTCCTTATGATGCCTGGTGAACACCTGGTCAGCCAGCCGTAAATGTAGATACTTTTCTGGGTAGTCTCTATTCCTGTTAGAACCCCAAAGAGGTCACATGCACGCACAAGCACAAGCACACAGACACCAGATAGGACTTAATGGAGGCGTGCCATTAATATCAGCTGCAGCAGTATTGATTTTCTGCAGCCATCAAAGTTCTATTGAGAGGCTTGACCTACTGCACTTCTAAACTGAGAAATCTGATAATGCTCCCCCTGCAGCTCTGAACCAAAATAGACAAAGACAAAACAAGGTTCAGACACCCCACAGTCGAAGAACATTTGTGTCAGCCTACTTACTGTGACACTGTTTTCTAGAGGCTTACAGTGAGTGGGTGGTTTGAGCAAGTGCTTAAGATTGTTAATTCACTTGGAAAGGACGCAGATACTGTTGTTATCAGTCATTTTATTACTACAAAGATATTTAATTTCTCTGTGAAAAATATGCTTGTAATGGTTTAATATCTATTTTTCAAAGTTAGGTTTAACTGCTTGCTGCTTGGGTTTTCTGTCACCGAGGCCAAAAATTAAAATCTTGGTTCATTTCATATAGACTCTTAAAATAATCTTATTCAAAACTATCTGAGACTGAATTCAACATAACAGCCAAAAAGGACCCCCTCCTCTGCCTGTATGTTGATGTTTTGGTTGTCTCATGGTGCTTCTGTGCAGAGAGAGGCTGTGGTGACCTCAGCCAATCACAGCGTGAATTTGCATATTGATGATGGCAAGTGAAAGAAGCTAATCCGAGTGGCTAAGATAGCAGTCATAACACACAGAGAAAGAATGATACAATATTTGAAGGATGCGTCATTTACCTTCAGAAAGTCAGGTGTATGGCTCTTGAGTCTCTTGTGTTTGCAAACAGTGGTGAAAATCCCTGCAGACCCTACCTTTAAAGACACCAAATAGCTACTTAAATTATTAGCATTTGGTTGTTTCTTATACTGGCTCTAAAGTTATCTGTAAGTTAGGCTAATACTAGTTAAAGCCTTGAATGATAATGGTTGACATGTTAGTCAACCACTAAATGGACACCATACCTTCATACTCATCCCTTCTTGAAGTGTGAAGCCTCTCTTGTTGAGTGTTGACATATTGCACGGGTTTTATCCATAGGTTGGTACAGTCAACCACTGGACAAACAATATTTCGGCTTCTGTTTGAGGCAGGCGTCAATCAGATATCTCTTTCTTTAATCATACAACTAATCTATGCCAAACTTAATGGAAAAACAAACACTGGAGCATAGATCAGTATTAGACAAACTTTGGTAACAGAAAGTGTTTAAAGAGGAAAAATACGAATGTGTTTGAATCCATAATGTTTGAACCATGTTCTGTCCGTTAGCAGGCAGGGTTTGTAACCTACTGCTGCCAGTCAGTGGTAGTCGCTTCAAATATTTTGGCATCACAATCCACAGCACATCTGGCATCCATCTACGGTCTGTGGAGTCAGCATATATATAAAGGAACACATTATCCGTTATTTGCCAGTTGATAAGTGTGATGTTAGTAAGCTGATTTACTCTGCTTCATTACCTTACTCTTTGAAGGTTCAGTCTCTTGTTTAGACCAGATTGCCTTTTCATTGAATCTCATTCTCCAGAGGAATTTTGATGAAACACCTCACAAGTACATGTTGCAGCCTGCAAAATTAGAACACACAAAGCTGATGTGTTAAAGTGAGGCTCAGATCTGTGGTCCTTTTTCAGTTTTCTTGTGTACAGAGATGGATATCTGTCTGTATAAGGTATGACTATCTAGTCCAGTCAGAGTTTCGGTTCTGCAGGCTCCTCTGCAGCATTCACTCACTGATGGTTATATAACCAGCTTCCAAAGAGCCAGTAGCAGAGACAGACCATGACAGAGCCAAAGATTTTCATGAACAGCTAAAATAGACTACAAAAGCTGCTTTTTTCACTACCTGCTAAGTTTTCTTCTGGCTGTCAAAGTTATAAACATGCTGTTGTTCTTTGTCAGTCTCTCAGTGGTGTTTAATGCTGCCTGTCTCCCCTGTCTTCTGCCACACCCTCCAGGAGCACGCCTTCGAGAGCAGTCAGAAGTACAAAGAAGGCAAGTTCATCATCGAGCTGGCCCACATGATCAAGGACAATGGCTGGGACTGAGGGATGAGCAGTGGGGACACGACCACATCAGAGGGGAGAGGGGAGGGGGGCTGGATGGACCGACGAATGGATGGTTGAGAGGGTGGGAGGGGGGTCATGCGTAGTGGGTGAGTGTGTGACTTTGGTTTGGCTTATTTACCATTAACCTCTGCAACCCTCTGCCCATCCCTCCCACCATGCCTACACACATACTCATCTAGGTACCAGACATCCCCGCTTGACTGAGAGACAGATGAGGCAGGCTTGTACGCAGCTAGCAGGACTAGGTGACTGGCCAGCAAGACAAGATCTCTCATTTTCTGCTTCCTTTTTCCCCTTCTGTAACATGATATGATTGCTTTTAAAAATGTGGCAACACTCCTTCTCTAGCTGCTAGGAATCATTCAGAAGAAATTTATCCTGAAAGAGGCCAGTGGGGCCGGTCTGAGAGGGTTCATTGGCCTTGGTTAAAGAGCTGCAGAGCATTCACTCTGTCACCAGCCTGAATGAGATGACCTAAGATGATTATAGCAAATCCAGCTGATCGGGGCCATGCCAGCTGGGCCAGTGATGAGGCCTGGCACTGAGCCTTGGCACTGAGGCTCGAGCACATGGGCGTTGGGTTGTGGCAGGGAGGAGGTGGGCTGGGTGGGGGTTGCAGGGATTGCCGTCCACCAGGCCACTCACTCAACATTGCAGGGGGAGGAAGATTCTGATCCAGTTATGCAGTGGCTTTGATGGCTTTTGGCTGGGATCCACTCTGTGCCTTGCCAGCAATGCAGCTCATGACAGGGCAGGGTGGGCCGAGAGTGAAAGAGACACAGGCAGGCAGCCACCAGCTCGTCCCAAAATCTCATGGGAATTTGCCCTCACAGCAGCAAAGAAACTCCCCTGGGCTTCTATTTATCCTTTGGTACAACAAACTTTATACAGTGCTATGTGGATCCGTCCTCTTTGTCTGGTTTTTGAGAGCTGCATTGCCACGTCCACCTTTGTTACACAATTGTGACACAACATGCGTCTCGGATGAACAACTTAAGCTGGGTTTCCCAAAGGCTTATGAGCACTGTGAGCATCTTTCAGCCCCTGTAGGTTTATTGGTGTAGTTGGGGAAGTTCTACAGGCAGCTAATAATCAGAAACAAAAAAATGCTCTCCTACTATCAGTTAAATGAGAGCTTGATTTTAGAGGGGAGACAAAAATTGCCCATGCATGACAAATGTCAGACCAGGGAAAAAATACTAATGTTGAAAAATGATCACTAGTAGAAGTCATTCCTCGTAATGACTATATGACATACACTGCCTGGACAAACAAAAAGTTGCCACCGTAAAAAGGTCATGGACTCTTATATTTTGTTGGACCGCCTTTAGCTTTGATCGTAGCATTCATTCACTACAGCATTGTTTATAAAAGCTTAAATAAGCAACCTCAGATCATAGCACTGCCTCCACAAGCTTGTACAGTAGGCACTAGGCATGATGGGTGCATCACTTCACCTGCCTGTCTTTATACCATGATGCACCCATCACTCTGGAACAGGGTCAATCTGGACTCATTGGACCACATAACCTTCTTCCAATCCCCATGAGTCCAATCTTTATGCTCCCCAGTAAACTGAAGCCTCTTTTTTTCAGTCAATCTTACTGATTAGTGGTTTTCTTAAAGCTACACGGCGGTTTAATCCCAATCCCTTGAGTTCCATTTGCATTGTGCTTGTGGAAATGCTCTTACTTTCACAATTGAACATACTCCTGAGTTTAACCTGTTTTTCCTTGATTTGATTTGGCCAAACACTTCAGTGATTGCCAATCACCATGATTCAGGATTTTTTTCTGCCACGTTTCTCCCTGGAAGACAATGGTCCATCCTTCGAGTTTTTAACAATGCGTTGGACAATTCTTAAACCAATTTTAGTAGTTTCTGCAATCTCCTCAGATGTTTTATCTGCTTAATGCATGCCAATGATTTGACCGTTCTTAAACAGACAGCATTTCCACAACCAAAGGATGTGTCTTTTGCCATGGTTATTTAAATAACTCGTCGCCAGCTGAAAGATAATCTCCCATGCCGTAATTATCCAATAGGAGGCTTGTACCTTTTTGCTCAGTGAAATCCAAGTGGCAACTTTTTTCTTGGACAGGCAGTGTATTTTACAACTGCTAAGGCATTAAACCTACAGTATATGCAAATGTATAAAAGCTAAAAATGATCATTCTTCGGCTCTCTTTCAGTCTGTAATGACTGCTGTTTGACTGCTGTTATACTGAACTTCACCAACTGGCTCTTACACAGCAAGTAGATGAGACATTGCACTAAGTTTTGCCCTAATTTAAAAACATTTTCTCTTTTAATTGTTTGCTAACTTGAGTTCACCAACTCAATATTAGCTGTGCGTCATGGGCCTTAAAGTTATGACACCTGGATTTCATTTGAGGCTACAATAGTGCTGCCCAGAAACATTGATGCTAACTTTTCTTTGGTATGGCCAGGATTGCTCTTAACACACTGGATGAGTCAGTCTTTGATGGGGATGTATTATTTTCAATTGAGAGACTTCGTCACAGCAGCTTCCATCCTGTGGTAATGCAATGTTCAATGCATGCCCAAAGTAAAAACAAGTGTTCTGACCAGTTCTGTGCTCGGTCCGCGTCACGTTTTTGTGAAAGGAACATTTTGTGTGTATTAGAGTTGCGATGAAGTCTTGTGCTGTAAAACAACATCCAATCTCAGTCCATTTGGCATGTGAGACGTTTTTGGGATGGCACTGAAGCGTTACCGATTTAATGTGATCCTGGTTTGGCACGTAAAATTAGTTGCCCTGTTTTTCACACTTAGTTTCCTGTCGTTACAAACATTGCTTGAGAAGTTGCCCTGCATTTGGGGAGTCCTGTTAGACACTTTCTACTCAGAACCAAACCTAAACAAAACCCTCTCTCTACAGCAGCAGACTGCTCAGTTAGAGGCTGCCACATTAAACCCAGCACAACCAAAGAACCCACTCATTAACAATAAATTGACCAAACAAAAAGACTCATTTTGCTTGGGCAAAGTGTTGCTAAACATGAGGGTGTATAAAGCTGAAAGCCAAGGTTGTGGATAGCCTTTCTCTGTGATATAATGCATTATTATTTTGTAAACAAAGGATCTTAATATATGAGTATATTCTATTTACTGTATTCACCATGAGGATTACCATTCATGTCAACCTCTGTGTTACAGGCTGTAAATAGTGTTAATGTATGTGTTTTATCTTATCCATATGATGATGAATGAATATGATTTCGGTCATGTCATGCTTTCTCTCTGGTACCACACATTGGCTGTACGATACTATTTTTTTACTGAAAATGTTTCAATTTTAATGTCTTTTGTAAAGGAGGATGCTGATGTTGACTATATATCATTGGATCTTCATCTAATAAAATGCACCTTGATAACTGTACGTGTGGGGTATAATGTTTACTTCTTTTCATACAACTTTGGACCTTTGTATTTGGGTTAATGTATAATTTACACTTAATGTAGTTGGATGGCTAGTTTTTCTTTTTAAAAAGAATAATCCTGACTGATGCAACCCATGATGTAACCTGTTAGATCTCAGTCCATATAGGATGATTTATTTGAGCTATTGGGTAATTTATTTCATCATTTAACAGACTGATGAACTGATTTGTTTGAATCCAATGAATCTCTTTACATTCTAGACTCATAGAGTAGCTTATTCTGGAAGCCCCATTTGCTAATAACCCTTCTCTTTGATGCTCTATTGCATCTAGATTTTATGAGCAGGGATCTTGTGCCCCCTGATAAAAGCACATCCTCTGTAAACTGCTGTTTATGGTTATGTAACAACAAGAAGTCCAACTCAGTTTGACTCTGACCGTATACAGTAAGTAGCAGAGTACATTTGCCCTGCTTTGACTTTGTAGGACATGAATTACCACACAAGCACTGGTGACAAAAGGCCTATGGCATCCAAGGACCTAAAAGGCTTGAGGATCGTTGCTGTGAGCAGCTTGCTGTTGTGGACCTGCCAACTCCAGCTGCTACAGCTGTTAGCATCAGTCTCATTATCATCATCACTGCTACCATGCCAATATTTATCTCAGAACATACGACTTCAACTGGTATTACTGTGACCTTTATTCCTACCCCTAATATCAACATTTTAATATTAAAAATGTTAATTTGAGACTTAAGCATTCAGATCAGACTATTAGCATTAACTGGACGTTCCTGCAAATAGAGTACACACTTCTGCTGTTATCATCTGCATTGCAAACTTGTTATTTTTCTCTTTATCTCCCTCTTTCCCTTTTTTTTAACCCCAACACAGCCAAGGCAGAAGTCTCTCTAGCATAAGTCTTGTTCTGCTCCAGGTTTCTGATTTTTGGATCTTATCATTTTGTGAAGGGTCTTGAGAAACCATTTGTTGAGATATGGAGAAATAAAAATAAAGGCTAATTGATTGATACAAAAAATTGTATTTAGCCCAGTGGTTCCCAACCTTATGTGAGCTGTGAAGCCATTTTTACATCAAAAATTTCTGGCAAGCCGGGGCGCGGATGGCCTAGTGGATATGGCTGCGCACCATGAGGCTTGTCCTCGAGCGGGCGGCCCGGGTTCGAATCCGACCTGTGGCCATTTCCCGCATGTCACTCCCCACTCTCTCTCCCCTTTCCGAAACTATCCACTGTCCTCCTCTATCAAATAAAGGCGCCAAAAAAATAACTTTAAAAAAAAAAAAAAAATTTCTGGCAAGCCAAAAGACATTTTCTTTCTAGAATACATATCTCAGCAATGGTATGCCGCCTTGTTGCCCAAGCAATGGGACGCTTTTGGTGCCCACTGAATCGTTTTTGAAGTACACTCACTGCTTATCTAGCCCTGCAAATTGTTTTGGAATACAAATATCTTGTGTTTTTCATGTTCTTTATCTCAAAGCATCTATTGAGCTTGTTGGGTTATATATTCTCAGCACATAACAGACATTTTGGTTTCTGGTCATCGCTTTCAATGGCTTCAAGCCTTAAGATTTCTTCATCATCCCTGGAGGCTGATTCATATTACAGTCGGTTGTGACAGATGAACAAAACACTACAACAAGTTACCCCACAACATCAAAAAAATTTAAGGAACTAGCAACATAAAGATGTGTTAAAACAATGTTATGCTGATGAGTTATTGATCAGGGAAAGCTGAATCTGTGAATATCTAGAATTCAAAAATTTGTGGGTCCCAAACCCAAGGTTGAAAAACCCTGACATTATATTTATCAACGATTATTAAATCAGATAGAAGCCCATTGAGGTCTAGATCTCTTTTACAAAG
Source organism: Thalassoma bifasciatum (assembly GCA_008086565.1). Lineage (NCBI taxonomy): Eukaryota > Metazoa > Chordata > Actinopteri > Labriformes > Labridae > Thalassoma > Thalassoma bifasciatum. The sequence goes on from RPOG01001997.1 coordinate 33,504, forward strand.
GTGACCTGGCAGTTTATTATCCTGGAAATGTCACTGACAGTTTTTCATTTAAACTAATATTTGCTATTTATTTGAAAAGTGTGCATTGTTAAGACTCAAAGGCTTGCATTTAATGTCAGTGATCAGTGAGATAAACTGAAGAGTTTGTCTTGGAGAAACCGCAGGTGGTTCTCCTGTAATGTGCTTTTTGCAGGTCAAAAAGAAAAAGAAAAAGGAGCTTAAGCGATGTAACGATTCTCTTTATGATCCCAGAGGTCTGAGTAAAAACAGCTTTTGTAAGAGAATGTAATCATTCACTTTCGGGGTGGCTGTTTGTGTGAAGTTGACCAAACCATGAGGCACAAACTGTGATGACTGATGGTGCCATTTACGATCCCCATGGTAACCAGCGCAGGCCATGTTACAGTCAGAGGAGTTGACAAAAACAACAGTAGCAATACTGGATGACAAAAACAAGGATAAGATGAGGATCATGATGTGAGATCTAGAGACATGTATGTGTTGGTGTGATTGTGTTTGCGTAGGAAGGTGTAAGAGCCGCACCTGTTAGTCATACATCACTCAGTCATTCTTTTTTTCCTCCTCCCTCACACCCACTCTCACTCCTCTTTCTACTCCTCTCTCCCTCTTTTGATTTCAAACTTACTCCCCTTTCCCTCCCTTTCACCTGGGTTATCATTTTTAACCACAACGTCTTTCCCTGCAGTGTTGTATCAAATGATCCTCCTGTGCGGATCTCTCTCCTTGTCCGACTTGGCTAACCCACTCCAAATCTCACTGCAGCAGATGGTGTCGTGTTTGCATTAGGCAAGGTCTCCTAGCAACCCCTTCTCTCTGGTTACCCTCTCTCTGTCTTTCGTTCCTAAATCAGAGCAGCAGAGGAGTTGGTGTCATGCACTGTCTGGGTCTGCCAGGCCCACCCCTCCTCTGTCTCTTTGATTGACCTGACTGCCTCTCGGTGCTGATGTCTATGTTTATGTCTGTGCCTCTCCCTATCTCTCTCTCTCTCTCTCTCTCTCTCTCCCTCTCTGTCCATGGGATGCAAAAGTAGGGCAGGGCCTGGCTGTCTGGATTACTATACATGTGTAATGATTAAATTTGATATGAAAATGGACAGAGTAGGACACCAATTTGATTCCTCACCCTTATGTGACCCAGATTTCTACAGATGTTCACATATCTGAACTTGTGGCAAAAGCAGACATCTGGGTCATGCAGGATTTAAAGACAGTTATGCTCAAATTCAAACACAGTTTCTGGCTAAAACCTTTGTTAGTTTTATCACCCAGAAATCTATGGCTTAAAAAAAAAGTTATCATTGACGCGTTAGCCTTGTTGCTGAACACATAGCATCAGGTCTGCGTGTGGACACATGTGACTTGGTGACAGCAGTCTGCTTTGGTACAACAACAACAGCATCAAACACACACACACACACTCACCCTCACACACACACACAAACAAAATGCACTTCACAAAGAGAGGGGCAAACAAGGACTTGTCCTCACAGCATCAGTCCTTTTTGCAGTCACACCACCTCTGACCCGTAGTTACTAACTGTGTATTCAAAACCATGCAATTTACATCCACCACATACTTCTCCTTGAGTTTCAGTAAGTTTTTTTTCATACACTAGGGGTTGAAGTTTTAAAACACTGAAATTTTATCAGTTTTTTGTTCCACTGAAATCTAAGTAGTTAAAATTCAATGAAAGCTTTAAATTATACAAACTTAATTTCTGCCAGAGCTTAAGGAAAAAGTTAAGGTACTTTAAACAAAAGATAATGTACATTTCATGATTATGCATTATCCTCTACATGTTTGTCTGTGTCCGTCGCGTCGCCTCCTCTGCCTGTATGTTGATATTCTGGTTGTCTCAGGACTTTTCTGGGCAAGGAGTTGGTGTGGTGACCTCAGCCAATCAGAGCATGCTCAGTGCGCAAGTAACTTTGCATGTTGATAATAGGGAATGGTAGGAGCTTTCTTGAGCAGCTACAATAGTGGCTGTAACACAGCGAATGAATTATACAATATTTTCAGGGCACCTCACTTACCTGCAGGATGTCAGGACTATGGCTTTTGAGTCCCTTCCACTTAGAAACGCGATGCTGCAGGTGCTCGCTGGACTGGTGAGTGTATTCATGTAGCCACGGTAGGAGGCAGTAGGCTTGTGTTGCCTCTTGGATGTTGTGTTTACAACCATGAACAAAAGTTCCAGCAGACCGTACCTTTAACCAGAGGAGGCTGTTGGAATTAAAAGTCTCTTCTCTAAGGGTGCACTGGCCAAGACAGGCAGCGGCACAGTTATAAAATTTCTGAGACTTAACAGACTGTGTAATAGACACACTTATTACCCTTTGACCAAGCTAGAACATCATTTTTCATATTTCTCAGCTTTGTGCTGTACTACACTAAGCTAACGGGCTTCTTGCTGCTTCCTTTTTTTTACTATTTAGGCTTTCACATTGTGTTGGTTTTCTTGGCTGTAACTCTTTATTTAACTCCAAAATTATTCCTTTGAGCTGTTCCTGCTTGTATCCTTATCTTGTTGCAGCTTTTGGTCCTCACAAACACGGATATTCAGCAGCACGCTCACACAGAAGCCTCTGGAGTCTCTAATGGTTTACAGAGTTATCATCCATCAAGCACACACAAACAAACATGCAGACACAAAACCACCAACACAACATTTCAGCATTGCCGAGGAAAAAGAAAACAATATAAATGGCAGCCACATGCCATGTAATGACATTGCTGTTTGTGATTAATTGCTTTAATTTTCTTTCCCTGCTGCATCCCACAAACACTTTATCTTTTCCATGAAGTCTTTTGAACTGTGACACAAAGAACAACAACCACCTGATTCAAGGAAGCACTGAACAACTTTTTATGAGTTCAGTCTGAATAAATGGCTCACTCCTAAAAGCTTCTGCTATAAAACTAAGTGGCACCAGGTATTTATGATCAATAGACAGCCCCACAGTGTCCTCAGTTGGTCGTATGCCTCAGCATCTGAAAGCTGTCTTTGTGGCTCTTCCTTGTTTTTGAGGGAAATCACAGACCCCTGAGGGGGGGCAAAGTGCCGCCTGCTTGTTTGTTTACTCGGGTAGACAAGCCCACAGGCCTGAGCAGAGAGAGGAAGGCTTTTTCCTCATCCTATGACCTCATATCTGTATCAGGCACTCAAAAGCAGGCAGAGGCAGAGGCTGGGTTGCTGGGGAGCAATGTGCAAGGCAAGCACAAAACAACACATTCAAATGGCTTCAATGAGAGCTGCCCAAATGATGACACTTTGGCTGGCACTCATATTCCAATAAATGATGTTATACAGAGAAGAAGCATTTATGCGCTGTGACAATGCAAAGGTTGTTCTTTTCAGGTATCCATTATAACCTGAATTCTTCTGTTATTCATCATGATCGTGCACAACTTTGAGCAAACAATATATGGTACAACTTTCACTGTTCAACAGCAACAACTTTTTAAAAAAACTTTTAACACTAAAAAAAAAAAAAAAAAATCATAAATTCATGTTGTCTTTTCTCTTCCCCAAAAAAGTTTAAAAAATACTTTAACAGGGGGTTGACCATACTTCCTTGAAACATTTGGTTGGCTTAATTTTGAGATGAGCATATGTTTTTCCAATAGTTGTATCTCCCTTTTTTATAATATTACTTCTGGACCATTTACAATTAGGCAGAGGGTTTAAATCACTGATAAAGCACCATTAATTGTTTCACAAACAAACATTTTACAATTAGTGTGTAGATTCAGATTTAAATTCCAAACCTATTCAGGATTTCTGAATGAAGTGTTGATGCAAAACGGTTGATGTTCACACAGGTGTACAACCACAGGTAGCCCACTGTCTTTATTACTACACTGTGACTCAAGCTGTAGCTGTCAGTGAACCTGCTGATATATAGTATCATATACGCAGGTTGGCTGTTCCCTGCTGTTTCCTGTGTGTGAGAGAGCAGAGGGAAGACAAACACAGACATACTGCTGCTGCCGCTGCCAGGAGACGTGCTGTAAGGCGCCCAGCTCAGGACTGCAGAGCCTATAAATAGCTCTGCTCAGTGTTCTTCACAGGCACCACCCACCACATTACCCATGTGGCAGCACAGCAGCATAGAGCAAAACAACACAGCACCACTGCAATCTTTGCAACATTTAGATTAGATCAGAGACAAACTGCAACTGAGTGAAGACATAAAGTGACTCCAAGTGTTTGGCAGAGGAGGAGAATTCTTGTGCTTGAGGAAGGCTTGTGTCGATCAGGGGCTTGTTTTCAAATAACTCTTATACCCTGGAGAGATGAGCTAATATTTCCTTGCCTTGGTCCTCTTTAAGAGAGACATACCTCTAATCATTTGACAGTTTTGTGAGCAAAAAGTCACTGTCTGTGCCAAAGTGCAACATATATATGTATATATGTATATACTGTGTATGTTATATAAATGTTAGTTCATTGAGAGCAATGGCTGAAAAGAAAAAATAAGGAATAAGTCTGTCATCTATGTTCTTTATACTATACTGTGTCACAGCAGCATCACTTTAAAAATCTTCAAAATAGCAGTCAGTGGAGTAGAGAAAAAAAGCTTATGATTATGTATGAGAAAAATACAACAGAGAGAAAAAGTTAATCATAATTATGTTTGCATGCTTATACTTATTTATAGAAACAGTAGGTGGTTTGAACAGAGATCTCGTTATACAAGATGACCTATAATATGCTAACTTCTAAATTCCTACGTTAATTCTGAGATTCTTTATTTAGGTCTACATTAACTTGAACAAGATGAGTCATAATGAATGATATCTGCTATGGGAGTTTATACATGGGTAGAAGAGGAAAAGCATGCTATTTCAAATGCCCAGAGGCAACTTCTGGTCCAATTTAATTTTGAAAAGCCTGTTGATGAAACAGTATGTCTCATCCTGTCCTGTGCACATGAAACTGTATCAATTGCATTAAACTGTCAGATCAACAACTCTATATGGAAAGTGTAAACAAAGGCAGTGCTGGTGCTCATGCTATAAATGACCTTGTCTGACATCTACTCTGTGACACTGAAAGCAAGAATTTAGAATTACACAAAGATAGTTTCATTACTGACTATCCTTGTGGCTTCTATAGAGGTGTTAGGCGACATTTTGGCTTAATGGTTTCCCCTGAAAAAACAGAGCTTTATCATCCCAAGGTTTCTCTTAGACATGCAAGACCTGATCATAGCGTGATGGTGTTATACATCTTCGCACACATGGACATTAAGGCCTCCACTATGCTATACCTTTAAGATTTCTTAAAACTAGTTTTTGTGCCTCTGATGAGATCAGCCTTCCATTTGATGCCAGCTAATTTGTTTAAAGGTATTCCCCTGAAGGTTGACCCCTGTCTGAGGCTACGAGAAAGTTAATAACCAATAATTGCTTTTACCTGGCAGCAACCACAGAGCCTTTGGATTACAATTCATTTAAACTCACAGGTCACGTGTAACTACAATCACTATCGTCTCATGCCGGACTCCCTGAAGCCAAGTTCTTCAGCATGCTTTTTTTTTTTTAGCTCATAGATGGGGTATTGTGCTATGGTGGGCTTTATACTGTCCCTCTAGTATCCCTATAGAAGCTTAAGGCTTAAAGATATACCTACTTTTTTCTCACACTAATGTTTCAGCCTCTATCTTGCAGCGCTATTGGCAGACCTTGGTGTTCAAGGTCCACCTCACTAATATGTCTTTAACCACCCAGGTGATTCTTGTGTGATGATTTCAGCAAGCCTTTTGGAGATCTCATGCTATCTTTACAACAAACCATTCTGACAGACAGATTCAGGGATTTCCACAACATATGAATATACAGCAGTTTGAAGATTTGCAGTAATATCAAGTTTTGTTGTCACTAGATGTCCATGTTTGAAATATGGAAAAACAAAATCCCACAAGGGTTTGGATATTCATTTTGGGCTTTAACAGACGGGCATTACAGACACATGACTCTGCGCTGATTCAGTTGAGAAGGAAATATGCTCTGAAGTTTAGGTTCAAGACTTCGGGGCATAATTTATGGGGCACACCTGGATTCAATCAATCCACCTTTATATATAAAGCACCAATCCATAATAGGTTTCATCTTGTTTTGCTGGTTGCGTCATCAAACCATTGTGCTTATAATAGAAGGACTTGGTTCATTGTAAAACAGGAAGCTTCGTGGTGACGGGATGAAAAACATCAATATTAGTATCCACAGAATCAGACAAATGGTCGGCGTCTTAAGGTGAAGCTTTCTGTCGTGTCCCAGTAAGAGTCTATTCCCCACATGATGAAATAAGACGCTTATCAGAAGATGTGGTTGATCCAGGAGCAAACTTTAGCTGGGATCAGTGATTTCTGTAATCTCAGCACATTGGTTTCAGATTACGCAGGTTCATTAAAGTCCTGCTGTGTATCTGGCACATCCCTGCATGCACCTAGAGTATTTTGTATTGTTTTAGTGATTTCATACAAAGTTTAAAGTCTTTAATTTTCTTTCTTTTTTTTCTATTCCAAGCTGAAGGCCAACAAAGTACTTTAAACTGCATGACTCACTCCTGTTACCGGAAATCTACCTCACAAAAAATCAATTATGTGCATTAAGACCTAAGCGCTGCTCTGCTGTAGATGTCAAGTTATTGCTCCTATAAAAGTTACTGAGGTAGCACAAACAAGCACCCAGTAATTATCTCTTCAAAAGGGCTGAAATGCAAAGTGCATTACTTTTCTGAGAGTTCCTCAAGCATTTTCTGTGAGTGTTGCATCAGCAGGTTAAGAGGATTGATAAAACAGGGATGAAGCAATTTATCAATCAATTCCTTTTATGCAACACCCACCTTTTCCAAGAATTATTCTATATGGAGGAAAACAGAAAGCAGTAGGTGAAGGGGAAGAGACATGATTGTGCTTTCAACTTAATTAATAATCCAAAAGGTTTACCTCTGATCTAATGACATTCATGATTTGAACTGGGGGGGGGTTCGTCAAAAATAAGACACCCACGCCTGGGTCTGTATTAACGAGTTGAAATATTTATTTCAAAAACTGAAAAAATAAAAACAAACCCACCAACATAGTTTTAGTATATCATACAAAGACATATTTCAATGTTGCTATGTGAGTATTTGTTTCTCTTTGACTACAGTGTGAGGCAGTTTGAAGGCTGGCTGAGCTGGTATGACTACAGACACAGACCCCAGAGTGAGTGTGTGAGAGAGAGAGAGAGAGCGCGAGAGAGAGAGAGAGAGAGAGAGAGAGAGAGAGAGAGAGAGAGAGAGAGAGAGAGAGAGAGAAGACACAAAAAGAGAGAGGTTAATAATATTTGGGCCAAAAATACAACCAGACATCACTCAAGGTGCTTTCAAACCATCTGTCAAGACACTTAAAATATTGTAAAAAGCAGATATAGCCTTTTTTTCCCTCCAGATTTTCTTGTAACTAGCTTCTGTTTTGCCCGGGCTGAAGAGGTGACAGAAAAATTTAAAATCATTATTAAATACAAAGACCTGCACAAAACATTACTGAAAATAATACTTGCTGTTTTTTTAGCATGTTAAGAGCAGCAAATGGGCAGATCACTTCAAAGGTCTGACCAATAAAACACTTCTTCGCCTCTTTTGATTCACCAATCTGCTGCTCGACATCGCCGTAAAGAATGATAGGCAAACGCTTCGAGAGCAGCGTTTGTTAAATAAACCAGTGTCACTACTTTTACGATACACACAGCTGAAGCGTAGCGTCAAACCTAAGTGTGTTAAGCCACAGAGAGAGACAATAAGTCGTCATTACAAAGGTTATTAAAAATAAAGAAGGAATAAGGTGACGGGGTTGAAAAGGAGGCCAACTCATGTCAAGGCATCATCAGTCTTCTTGTTGAGTCAGCCAACTGCAGACTGAGTCATCCCATCAGTCTCAGTAGGAAATATGGTTAAATACTATCCTCTTATGGTAAAAATAATAACTTATATTCGTTACATGTAGCTTTCATTTGCACCATTTGGCATCTTTAATTCAGTTGAACCAATTTTTTACTCAAACAGATGCAGAAACTGATGCTTTTAGATGATAAGATTATCTCTAACAATAAAAGGCTTGTAGTTTGAATGCACAGCTACTTGGTCTTGAGGAAGCTTTTGAGAACACTGCAGTCTGTGTACTGCATACTTCAGAGTCCACTGTGGTCCAATGAGGGATTCATAAAGCAAACATCAGTCCTGAAGGGTTATTTGAAGAGGCAAGATCATGTGGAAAAACCAGAATAATCTTACACATTTCACAGATTACAAGGTTTATGTGGACTCAAAGTTTTTAAAAGTGACAGATCAATTGCCTAGATTTGTTATGCAACTGGATTCAGGCTCCAAATTTCAAACTGCTGCGTGAGTGACAAATTTATGTAGTGTTGCTTGACTACTTACATTTGTAAGAAAATATGCACTGACAGGGGTGTTAGAGTTTCTATTATAACTTTTTCCTTCTCCATTAGACTTGAGCTTTTGTTGCTTAGAGAATGAAAAAGCAAACATCAGAATGTAGTCACAGTTTCCAATATAAAAACACCTTTAACTAATAAAAAATTATGTAAAAATGGACTCCATGTCATTAGTGTTCGGGCTATGGTTTCCTCTCAACAGATCGTCCCATGATGCACCGCTACCTCTGTCGATGTAGCATGAGGTAGTTGCTCACCTAAAAGCTCACGAGGAGGAGAGTAAAAAAACGGTGCCGCTTTCCTTTTCTGAAACTGCCCTTTTAAGAGTTTGCACGGGAGCATCTGTTAAAATTAGCACGATAAAAATACAAAACAAAGGGTTCAGCTTGAGTTAACAGTCACAGTCGGTACAATGGTGGAGAGGTGGAAGGCAGAAAGTCCAGTGAACCAGCCGGTCAAGCGAGCATGGACTTAATATGGTGATAACTCACAGTGAAGACAGAAGAGGAGGAAACTATAAACTACACAGACACCTAAAGAGCAGCTCTGTTAGCCCATATTGTGGAACAAAACACTGCATGCATGCCACCCATGAAAAACAGAGACATGATTTTTGAGGCTGGGGCAGGCCAGCAACAGTCATTGAACCCCTCCTCTGAAAAATATTCCTGTTAAGCACTCTGCCTTTGTGCAGTGCATCCTGGGATGTCTTGAGTAGAACTTGTGCTAGTGGCATCTCTGCTGTGACTCCTCGATGGATTGTAGTTATCCAAAAACAGGGAAGAAAATTGCAATAAATACACTGAAGAATGGATCCACTTTACTCTGTCTGCTCTTTACACCAACACAGTCCTGACAGGGAGGCAAGAGAGGGTGTGAGGCTGTGAAGTCTGGATGGTTTCTACCTCTCACATCCATTTATTCCTCCCTTTTAACGCCCCTTCCCTGTTGCTGAGCCCTTAGTGCCATCTTCTATGGAAGCGTTTGGACACAGGTGGAGAAGCAGGTTTTAGAAAAGAAGCACCTTTGAATTTGGCTTGGACAACAAAAAGACGACAGACAAGAAAAAAAAGGAAAAAGACTGAAAAATTGTGTATAAATAGAGAGAGGCAGAGAGAAGAAAAAGAGGGGGGCAGGAGCTGAGGACTCAGCCTGTGCCTGTGGAGAAGAAGGAGATGGATTGATTTTAGTTTTTTTTTTCCAGGTAAACATTTAAGGAAGAGGTTGTTTTCCATTCTCACCCTCTTCTTCCTCGCCCCATCCCTCCGCCACACCAGCCAATTCATAATGTTTCTTCCTCAGCTCGCCAAGACGCTCTCGTTCCTTCTGCAAACGAGTTTCCAACTCCAGCACCAGGACCTGAGGAGGAGACAGACGCTCGCTATTCATCATTAAAATCTATATTCTCATGAGTCACGTGCAGAAAATTCATGGATGGATGGAGACTGAAAGGACACAAACCAGTGTAAAATAATGTGTTATCCTTTTTATCATTCCAGTGAACATCTATGGTAAACTGTAGCTCCCAAAGAGATAATATAATAATACTGCATTCAGACTGAAGCAATTGGTGATATGTTAGATAAACTACCCTTCACACGCATTTTGAGTTGAGACTTCTAAAATTAGGTTTGAGAAGAAGAGCTCTGTGCATTCAAACAAAGGGCCTCAGTGTGAGAGGGTCCAGAGCTCCCAATGTTTTTCCTTTAGTGTTGAGAAACAGAGCAACAACAAACTGTAGAAATGATGTTTAAAGTGAGGAACAATCTGCTGCCAAAATAAATTTAAAGCCTGAAAGACGGGGTTTATACTTGGGAGGAAAGTTAAATTTAAGGACTATCTAACAAGGAAATATTTGCTATAACAATCTGCAATGTAAAACTCATGAGAAGTCACAATTTGGAGGAACAGGAATACTGAAATGTGATCGAGGTAAACAAGAAACATAAAGACATGATTTCATGAGAAACAAGGAGGAAAGAGGGCTTTGATTATCATGAGAGGTTGTAAATATGAAGATAAAAATTATGGTTAAATAAGGCAAATAAATGGGCTGGATTATTTTTCCTCCTTCCTACTTTTCTTTGCACATGTAGATTAAAATGTTTTCACCATTGCTGATGGAATTTGGGTTTTTTTTTCCGTTTCTCTATTTACTCATGTCTTGTTCATCTTCAAAGTATAAAGACAAAAATAATAAAAAATGAAAACTCATTGCATAAGTCAGATTTTTTTTTAATGGACAGGTAGGTTTTCCTTGCACCACTTTGTTAAAAAAAACAACTCTCCCCTCCCAGAAGATTCTCTGTTGATTTGTGTATTAATAAACCATTAATTTGAAAATATAAAACTCTATCTATGCTGCTCAATAAACAGGATCGTTTATTAGTAACCTGCTGCTCACCTGTGAATCCATCTCTTGTCGTTTGATTTGGGTGAGAGTCATGCTGGAAAAGTCCATTGTTTCTGCACACAAATCAAAAAGAACTGATGTTCAAACTGGTTTCAAATGTCGCTGTGAACCAGCTGTCTGATAATAAACAAAACAATCTGACTCTGCAGTTCACGTGCTTCTCTCACCTGTCTCTTCAATCTGAGACTTTCCAGACTTGGTGGAGGCCACAACAGCTGCGGTGGCCTGAGTGACGCCACGGGACGCCTGCTGCAGGCGCTGCAGGTTGGTGCTGTCTTTGTCTGCTTTAACCTGTCGAAGAGAGATCATCAGGAAATTAAATTTTTGATTTTTTAGCTGATGTCTAAGTTTAATGATTTTTTTCTGATTAATCTAAAATATGTCCCAGCTTTTAATTGAAAACAATACTTTAACCTTGCTTTTTTTTTACCTCCTAACATCAAATGAGTGATTATTCTTGGCTACATTCATCACACATGAGGTTTAGGTCAGTAGAGAGATGAAATCCTTCACTCGAGTATAATTATATATGCAGTTCTCCAACTGCATTAGCCTAGAGAACTTCTGTCTATTCATGAAATTTTTGGTTCATTAAGTTTTGAATTCACTTTAAAAAATAATCATGAATAATTCCTTTTGTAGTCACTAGCCGTGTATGAGTTAAAACAAAAAAGTGTATATGTTTCTTGCTCACCTTAGAGGCAGCCACCAGCTGTGCTGTGCTGGCAGCGATTTCATGTGAACACACCATCAACTCCTCAAACTTCCCTTTGCCCTGTACCACCAGGTCAGCAGCATCTCTGAAACAACAAAATGCAAAATTAACCCTAGAGCAAGAGAAAAAGAAACACCTGACCTATGAATAAACCCCACTGCTTGAATCTTGAAATGTTGTTGTTCTTGTGTTTACTTCTTTATTCACCGCTCTGTAAAGGTCACAACATTCATTCACCAGGTGGCGACAGATTCCCTGAGCAATCACAGCAGACTTCACCACTACAAACTCTGTAAATATGAGCACTCTGGCGCTCAGGAGAGGACTGATACTCACACCATGACTGTGGCGCCCCAGCCCACCGCTTTGGAGGCAGAGATCAGACCCTCAGTCCAGCGGGAGTTCTTGGCGTAAAATTCCTTCATGGACGCTGCCCCCTGGTGAGCAGAGAAGGAAATGTTTAATGCATGCACACACGTAGCTGCATTATTTTAATAAAGCTTCCGATATTTTCCTGATTAAGAAACTGAACTTTCAGTCGGAACCTTCTGTAAAATCCCCAGACAATTTTTAAGAGATCACCACAACATGTTGAAATGTCTTTCTTTTATAGTCAAAAGCTGAAATATTATGAGTTTCCAAAAAAATTAAGCCTGGAAAATCAAATTCACACACTATTAAACCTGAAAGCATAGACAATGAATTTCATTTCCAGCTTAAAATATTTTTTAGAGACTGAATGATATATCACAAGATGGCTTTTATGACACACAAGTTGAATTTTACTGCTGCTTTTCAAACTCGTCTTTTATTTTTCTTAATAAAACACATTAGAGCAATGAAAATATGTGCAAAACAGCCTGAGTTAGTAACAGTGATAGCTTAATGTATCCCTGATAATTTAACCAATAAAAAGCGTCATAGCTTAAGTCACTGGGAGAAATGTAGCAAAGTGCTTCATTAACAATCTGTGGGTCATACGATCTGCAACAAAAGCACAAACAATGTTTCAGAACTCACCCTGCCACTCTCCACAATGTCCCTTTGTAGATTTTTGGAAGACAGGACAAGTTCTTTGATCGCCTGCATCAAATCTGTGCAGGAGGCCAGAATCCTGCAGAGGGCGGCAGAGCACAAGACAAACACTGACACAATGTAGAGTTTAACAACCGATGCTAAAAAAACAACCATTGATTTTACCAGAGAGAACAACATTTTTCAACACTGGAGACGAATCTGCAACCATTTTGAGTTGGATTATTCTAAGCAAGTTTGCAAAGCTTATAGACATAACTGTCAGCCTGACACAGATTGACGCTCAAATCAGAGGAAAAAAAAAAGAGTCAGGTTTGGTTAGAAATAGATTTGCTGTTGCATGACCGATGCACCAGTGACCTAAATCTCAACATAGCATCTGTAGCTGCTCCTCTTTTTGATAAATAATCATCTCTCACAGCAGCCGGTTGCTCAGAAAACAATTTTGTTAACTTATAACTCTGTCTTTTTTCTGTTGTTTTAATTTTAAAGATAAATGAACCAAATTACAAGAAGTTTTGAAGCCGAAGCCCCAAACTAATAAACCTAACATGATGTCATTTGAGCACCAAACAAATCACTGATGGATCAATTTGGAGCAGAGAGACAATGTTTTAAGATATGCAGTCAAAAGAAGTCTGAACACCTTGGAGCTTGTATGAGCTCAACACAAAAATAACCTCTGAATGTTAAGTCCATGACTCAGACAATGTTAAAACTACAGGATATACAGGAGAATTGCTATATGGCCTGCTGCAATTTTCTAATCACAGACAATGCAATATTTCTTTAACCTGAAATGTGTCAGACTACCAGATACAATTTGATACTGAATGTGTGACTGTAAGCAGCTGCCTTGACATGTCATGTGAAACAAACACATAGCTGGAGGCTCAGCTTCCTATAATGATGAAAAACAGATGCTGCAGTTCCTTAAGCTGTATATTCTTGAGCCACTCGTACGTCTTGTTCAATCCTAACACAACTTCCTGTCAGACAAAGTGTGCTGACCAAAATGAAGCAATAAAAAGCTGTTTTTTGGTGGGGTAACTATATTTCCACTTATTGTGAAAGATTTTTTCCAGCACATCACTTAATCTTACCTGGGTGAAGAAATCTTTAAGTTTTAGTTTATCTGAGTTTTTCTTTGGAGGTCATTCATCTTTTTTCAAATTCAACTGTATTTTTAGCGCAGTCTGACGTAAAACAAACAAAAAAAAGTGATCTGTGCTCTCAAACACTATCCTCTTGTGTGAGCTTTACCTCTCATTGACCTCCATCTTGATTCCTGTATCAACTGCTCGAGACTTGTTGAGCATTTCCTGTTAGGGTCCACAGAGACAAAAAGAGGACACAAAGGAGACAAAAACAAGTTGCCTTCAAGTCGATACAACTGCAGAACAAGACAGGGGCATTTTTTGCAGCAGTCAAAGGGTTCTTAGAAAGAGTATTTTTAAAAACAGGATTTGAGAATCAGGTAAATGCAACTACAAAAACTACACACACACACACACACACACACACACACACACACACAAACGCCCACCCACCTCTATCCTGGCAGCAGCTGATTCAACAGCAGCGGAAGTGGCAGCCATTTCCTGCTCCACAAGATCCCCCAGCTCCCCCTGCTGTAGCTCCAGACCCCTGGGACGCAGTTTCTGAACAAAGACACTGAAGTCAGTATGACACTAAAATACTTTAAAACATCTATCTTTTGATCTGATGAAAATGAGTGTGTGTGTACAAGTTCAGACCTCTGCAGTGGCCAGGATCTCCTCGAGCGCTGTATTCAGCTTGCTGTTATCTGCGGCTGCTATGCTGTCCTGCTGTTTCATCTGAGCGAGCAGAGCCAGAGCTTCAGCACCACAAGCCTTCACGCTCTCTGACAGGGCTGATTCAGACAGAGAGGATGCATGTGAGACCCCTTCAATGACTGTCATCAAAACACACTAACAGGCACTTGAGGCAGAATCAGAACAAAATGTAGAATCTTCTTAAATGTGGCTGACATGTTGCATGCTGCAGTATTATTTACTCTTCATTGTTTTATTAAATACAGAGTACAGCCCTCTGATATGTGCCACTTGTTGCTGTAGCTGCAGTTATAATTACACTCACATCCCCTGAGGCAGAGTGTAAACACCCACCCTACCTCAGGACTGTGTTCTTAGATGAAGGCTTGGGAGCTGATTTGCATTTAACCGTGAAAATGCTGTTCAACAAAGTACAAAAAAAAAAACCACATTTCCAGGCCACAGCCACACAAGGCTTAAATCTGACCCAGTTTTAGCTCTACGTGTGTTTTGTGTTGTAGTAATGAGATCTCTTATGTGGAAACTTGCCCTTACTTCAGAAATCCTCGAGAGAACATTCATTCATTCATTTCTACTGCTTATCCAGTTCAGGGTCACGGGTGGCTGGAGCTGGGACAGGCTCCAGTTGACCCACTCTGTCCAAATCAGGGTTCAAACTGGTGACCTCCTTGCTGTGAGGCAGCAACACTAGCTGTTGTGCCACGATGCAGCCCCCCATGAACAAATCCTGCAATTACTACAACTGTATCAAACCAGCACACCTATTTTATCCACGTTCTTCACAACGTGACTCTCTCACCTGCTGCTTCTTACTGCAGTATGCTGTGTGGATGCAGAGACTACTACAACTACAAAACATTACTACAGACTCATTAGACATATAAAGCCCAACCTACACAATAAGTTTCATGTCTCCTGATACCTCCCTGTGCATGTTACAGAACAAAGCATGTCCACAGATGAATTTCAGGAGTGAACTCTAGTCTGAATAGTCTTCATCTCTCTCTTTCACACGCACACTCACCATCAGCTTGCTCCACAGGCACCATATGGGAGGTGGCACTTCCCTGAACGATGGTGTCGCCCACCAGGTGGCCACACTGGGTCACCACTCGCACCAGCTCGGATATACCTAGACAAAGATGTGATCCCAGATAAGTGACACATTAGGATGTACAGCTGTCTGACTCTAAAACCTATGTCAATGTAAGCACACGAATGGGGCAAATCTGCTATATTAAAAAGCTATATGTATAACATTTTTACAGAACACGCAGGTTTTTATTCAATTTGAATATCTCAAAAGTAACAATGAAGCTACAAATTAAATTTGTAAGCTTGGACCATAAAACTGTTCAACCACTGGGTTAACTAACAATGGTTGGCTCAACCAGGCAGAAAATCGTTTGTTGTTATGAAATTAAAAACCTGCATGTGGTCTGACTGAAGTTTCAGCTTCCTTTTGACTAAGGTTAACATGTCCAAAAATTGTCAAAACGCTCAAATTTTTAAATCATCTTGAGCTCTATTTTGTCTTTGAGGTTTGAGCTATTTTTATTAAGTTTCATGGCTGTTATATCTTTAAATTGACTCACGCAGACACAATGCAACACAATATTACTTGAAACCTATATTACAGTTGTGTTCAAAATTATTCAACCCCCACAGTACATGAGTGTTTTTGCAAGTTTGACATTTATTTTTCATCTTGTTTATAATCACATTAAATGATGACATGTCAAATAGACAAATACAACTGAAATTACAACAAAAATATTTGTAATATACAAATTAATGGCCTTTCTGTGATTACCTCATTGACAAAATTATTCAACCCCCCTAGTCCACCACTCTTAAGAACAGAGATTTTCATCAGGTGTTGTCAAACAGCTGATGAACACACCTGTAGATGTGAATGGAGCCCTAATGTGCAGCAATTAAGAAGATTTAAAAGGACTGTGACACATGGCTCTTCTTGGCAGTTAATGACATCTTTGCAACATGGTGAAGTCCAAGGAATGGTCAAAAAAGTTCAGAGAGNACAGGGACTCTTCAGAGTGTGCAAGGTATTATGAATTCAGTTCACTACCAGGAGATCTTGGATGCAAATGTCATGCAGTCAGTAACAGAGCTGAGGCTTGGGAGACGTTGGACCTTCCAACAGGACAATGATCCTAAGCATACCTCAAAATCTACCACAGCTTGGTTGCAAAAGAAGGGCTGGAAGATTCTGGAGTGGCCATCGCAATCACCAGACTTAAATCCCATTGAAAATCTCTGGTGGGACTTGAAGAAGGCAGTTGCAGCACGGAAGCCAAAAAATGTTAATGAACTGGAGGCCTTTGCCCATGAGGAACGGGCTAAGATACCTGTGGATCGCTGCAAGAAACTTGTGTCAAGCTATGCTTCACATCTAAATGATGTTATTGTGGCAAAAGGATGTTGTACGAAGTACTAAAGTTATACACACCTAAGGGGTTGAATAATTTTGTCAATGAGGTAATCACAGAAAAGCCATTAATTGGTATATTCTAAACATTTTTGTTGTACTTTCAGTTGTATTTGTCTATTTGACATGTCATTATTTAATGTGATTATCAACAAGATGAAAAATAAATGTCAAACTTGCAAAAACACTTATCTACTGTGGGGTTGAATAATTTTGAACACAACTGTACNGGAGGCCTTTGCCCATGAGGAACGGGCTAAGATACCTGTGGATCGCTGCAAGAAACTTGTGTCAAGCTATGCTTCACATCTAAATGATGTTATTGTGGCAAAAGGATGTTGTACTAAGTACTAAAGTTATACACACCTAAGGGGTTGAATAATTTTGTCAATGAGGTAATCACAGAAAAGCCATTAATTGGTATATTCTAAACATTTTTGTTGTACTTTCAGTTGTATTTGTCTATTTGACATGTCATTATTTAATGTGATTATCAACAAGATGAAAAATAAATGTCAAACTTGCAAAAACACTTATCTACTGTGGGGTTGAATAATTTTGAACACAACTGTACTTGGTTACACAAGTACTCAGTATGCGACCTGCCCCTCAGAGAGGCAAACTGGGGGCTCCCACCTGTATTGTCTGCTATAAAGGCCTCTCTGGCAGATTGCAGTCGGTCCATGCAGTTTATGGAGGCCTGACATCTGGATGCAAGGTAGTCTGCAGAGATAAAACAAAAATATAATCATGCACAAAAACTTTAATATCTTTTCATACTGTGCTTACAAGAATCCCCTTTCTTGCAGCTCTGCACTGTGATGTAGCGCCAAATCATTAGTTTCTGACCTGCAGAGCTGGTGCAGCTGATGTGTGCTGGGTCGTCTATCTGAACCAAAGAGTCCTGGATGATCTTCTCAGCCTCCTCCACTGCTTCCTTGAGACTGGACCAGCGAGCTGCAACCAGCTGGCTCTCCAACTCCTGCTCCCTGCTTTCCTGTGGGTGCAAACATATGGACAACACAATCAACCTTAATTAGAAGTGCCAGAGGGTAAGAACAGAGGCTAAAACAGCTTGATGTTTGATATATTAAATGTAATGAATGGAGTTAATTAAGAAAGATAATTAAGAAATGACTAATCTTTTGGGGGGGGTTTTCATCTCTTTAATTGGAGAGGATAGGACAGTGGATAGAGTAGCAAACACGGTAAAAGTGGGGGATGACGTGGAAATGTGTCACAAGTTGGATTTAAACCCAGCCTGCCTGCTCAAGTGATGCGCAACCTATGTCACTAGGTTATACCGGCTCCCCCAGAGAGGACCAATCTTTACCTTCTCATTGAGTTGATTCTGCAGGGCTTCGGCTGTCTTCACTCCGCTCTCCCTCTCTGTCGCCAGAGAGCTCTGGACTTTCTCTAGCTCCTCCCTGCGGACAGCTAGTTCTGCTTCCACTTTTGAGAGCGACTGCACAAGATCTGCCTTCTCTGACTCTAGGGTGGCCAGCTGGGCGCCGAGCACCTCACTGGACTGCACAGAGGAAACAACAAGAAAGGAAAATGATATTGAGGCACAACAATAGACAAAAGATGGTTAACTATCAGGATGCTGTATGAAACAAGGGCTCTGATCCTAAAACAGAGACAATCAAACACAGGCTGTGTTGGTAATACTGCCGCAGCTTCAGTTTGTGAAGAAGAGTATGGTCTCAAGAGAGGGCTGTGTAGAAATCAAGGCTACAAACCAACTCTGTTGTGGCTGCAATGCAAGAGTTATGATTTTTAAGTGAATAGTTACATCAGATCCTCTGTGCATGAGGATGGTGAAATAAACTGTCATTGTTAGAGTTATATTAAGTGCATTAAAGTGTTGTGAAGGTAAGAAAAAGAGACTTACAGCCTGAGCACCAGAAGATCCGACAGAAGACGAGAAACATTGAGAAGTGAAGGAGAAAGAGAATTGTTAAAAATATGGAGGCAAACTGCTCAGCAGGAGCTGCTTTAGTGAGATCTGGACACTGGAGACATGTGACAAGAGCAATGAAATGTGGGCTGTGTGTGAAAAAGATGGAAGCTGGAGGAGGATGAGGAGGAAGAGAGGGAGGACAGAAAGTGACACAGTTGATGAGCAGTGGATACAGAAATAGGCTTTGATGAGTGGGAGGAAGGGGTCGACGGGAGGTAATGAGAGATGGAGGGAATCACGAGGAATCAGAGGAGCTGTGAGGGTTAATGATATGAGTTCATGAGCAATTTCTAAGTCATAGACTACATGTACTCAAACAGATTTTAACGGTTATGTCTCTTTTTCTTTGAAACAAATGCAGTCAGTCACTTGTTACAAACATGACAATGCAGGCAGAGAGCAGAGTCAGAGAGGGAGGAGGGAGTGAAGTGTTCTTTGCTCCCGTTAAAACAATTTTTCCTGACGCAGAACACAAAGTCACTGGTGTGAACGAAACATAAGCATATCAGTTCTGTCTGAGCTTGGATGTGTTTGAGGTCCTGATGTGGGAGAAGTTAAATGACCAAAAACATGAAAAAGAGCAGAGAAGCATACCAGGGATAGCCCCCCCTCCGTTCAATTCTGTAGCAGTCCATTTTTAGTTTTTAAACAACTATGAAATCAATCATGGTGAAATTTTCCGAATTATCTGTCATTTTCTACTATCTTGCAGACATCAATACTACCATTTTTTACTTAGGACTGCCGATAACATTGTATCACTTTTTACATCAGCCCACATTCTGCAAAATGACTGTGGCTTAATTTTCTCTGTTAAAAAAGAAAATAGGCAATTGACCTGCTGTGATGAGACCACAGTGGTCTTCAGGGAATCCAGCTCCGTCCTGCTGGACACCAGCTCCCTCTGGAGCTCCTGAAGCTGGTCAAGCTGCTCCCTCTCCTGCAGGACAAGTCAAAAAAGTAGCTCACAACAGTCTGAAACTTTACCCAAATGAAAACCACCACCTCTATTTTTTTTTGTGTCGTTGGTATGTGTTTAGGTCGTTTTCACAGCCCTGCACTGCTCTAGAGACCCTCAATAGTACCCTTAATTTGATTATGCTTTTTTTTTTTTTTTTTAAGTTATTTTTTTGGCCTTTGTGCCTTTATTGATAGAGGAGGACAGTGGATAGTGTCGGAAAGGGGAGAGAGTGTGGGGAGTGACATGCGGGAAATTGGCCACAGGTCGGATTCGAACCCGGGCCGCCCGCTCGAGGGCAAGCCTCATGGTGCGCAGCCATATCCGCTAGGCCATCCGCGCCCGATTATGCTTTTGACCATCAAAGCCTCTCACAGATCGCACATTTCATACAAAAAATGTTTGCAAGGGGGAGAATCCTGGAGTTGAGGATAGGTGACTTTAGTTGTCGGTTACGGAAAGCGAAGGAGTCGAATCAGCCACAACATATCTGAGCATCACAGACCTGCAACGTTTTCTTTTCTTTGAGTGGGTGGGGCCCATGTCTGTAAAGACTGTATAGGCACTCATTTGAGTAGTTATTAAGAGTAAGAGACAGTAAGAGTTCTAACTTTGAGAGTTCAAGTGTTTCGATATATTTTTTAAAGGTAATCAAGACAGTCTTTTTTTATTAGCATTTATTCTGATATAAAAGCGGGTTAAAAGAGTAATTAAACCACTTAGAGTGTCATATTTTGTACTTTGAAAAATCTTTAAGTAAACTTTATCATTCTTCTTCCATGAAAAAGTTGTCTAGGGTCAGTTTATCTTAGTATAGTGAATCCAAAACTCTGATTGCAGGTTTATAGTTTAATTCATGTGGTTTGTAAAGAAGTGCTTCAAGCTTCCAATCATTTTAGTGAGGTAGTATTTCAAATCTTAGACAAATAGAGCGGTGGAAAGGCTTCACATGTAACAGTATAAGGTTGGTTGAAAGCAATCATTTTAGGGTCAACTAATTTGAACTCAAAATTATTTCTTGCAACTAACTCAATGCATTTTGATGGAATCAGTTGACATGATAAATTGAATCCAAACCAATATTTAATATTCTTGCATGTATGGTGCGCTGGCCTACTGTACCTGCTCAGCAGAAACACCCTCACCTGTCTGTTTGCAGCCTCCTGAGCTGCTTTCACCTTCTCTGTCATCTCCCTCCTCACGGCCTCCACCTCATCCTGAGCTGCCCTCGCCACAGTCATCTGTCGGGTCACCTCTGCGTTCTAAACACACGTTGAATAAAGATGCAGAGAAGCATGTCAGAAAATAGGGAACATGCTGGGTCATACAGTCATGAGAAACAAAGCAGATAAAAAACATTTAATTCAAGTTAGAAGGTTCATGGCCCTCTTAAAGCCTTTATAAACTGAGTCCGCTCTTTTTGAATGCTTTTTCTGAATCTATACTCACAGAATATGATTTTCTGAAAAAAAGGAGAAAAGGAGAAAATACAGGTTTCTTTTTCTCACCTTCCTTAGCAGGTCTGCATGACCCTGAACCAGCTCTGTGTACTTCTCCTTGAGTTTGGTGTAGCGCTGCTCGTTGGCCTGAGCCTTTTCTGAAAGAGCCACAGATCAACATCTAGTTAGTATTTGTGCCAAAGCTTGTGCCTGATTTGATACATTTCCACGGTTTTCTATGCCAATCTGCTTTACTTCCGATAACATCAAGAGTAGCTACTGTCTTTGGAAAACTGAAAAAATCTGAACTTCTCAGCTGAGCCAAAAGACAGTGAAGAAATAGAGTGACAAAGCATCAAAAAGGTCTTCACTGTGTGTGAAATGTGCTGGTTGTGTTTGAGGATGAATGATGTCCTTTGTTCTGTCCTCAGACAGCATCTACTTTATCACATGACACACTGTTTTGAAACTTTGCTGACTAGATTAGATTAAGAGCAACAGAGCTTTAAAAATGACAAACTGCGTTGCTGAGATTTTTTGATAGCTTCATAAAAGGATAATGTGACAAAGCAGCTACCTGCAGAAGAGTTGTTCATTAAGTCTGGGCTTACTCTCTATTTCTGTCACGCTCCGCTGTTCCTTCTCCGTGTCCTCTCTGACTCTTCGCAGATCATCCAGCTCTGCCTTCAGGAACTCACTCTCCCCCACAGCCTGCAGCCTCAGGTGGCTTTGCTCAGCAAGCTCGGCCTCCAGCTCATTGACACGCCCCCGCAACGCTTGACACAAGCGACCACTCTGGGGAGAGACAGGAATGAAGTTGGTGAAATGCTGATTCACTCGGTTGATCTGGTTCTCTGAAACATGAAATTTCTCTGTCACACTCTACCTCCAGTCTAAAGGACTCCAGTTCTTCTTTTAGGGCCTGGATCTCCCGCGTTAGTTGTTCGATCAGACGGTCTCTGGTTTAAACAACCAAGATATATAGTTAAGTATACAAATGTAACAAAACTGTAGTTTACAGGGGCTTTAATTGAGAGAACAAAGTAAAAAAAATAGCTTGATGTTGCTCTTAGTTTATTGATACATCCAATGATTGCATCTGATTTAAACTCATCTTACCAATAAACACATTTGTGCGCGACTGAAACAAATTACAGATGTTAGCAGTGGAGTCGAATTAGAGCTGGGTAATTAATCTCAAATTAGATTAAATCGCAATATGGCCTGCTGCAATATTCTAACCACAGACAGTGTAATATTTCTTTAGATTGAAACCTGATACAATTTATTGCAGTAGACGTTTTATGCTCCACACCAGTGTTACTCAACACTGCTCAACCAAAGAGACAAATTGTTTCAAACTACCTTGAAAGGGCAACAATCTAAGTGATGAAAAGCAGCATAAATGGCAAGAAGTAGCAACAAAAATAAGCTTATAATGGATAAAATGGTCAAAAAGCACAATAACTGAGAGAAAACCTGGAAAAAAGTCAGAAAGTGGCAAAAAAAAAGAGTGAAAACTGACTTAAATAGGCAAATAGCAGTCACGAGGAGCAAAAAAAATAAAAAAATAGAAAAAAAATAAAGAAGAAGAATCATGGGTTGTTGTCATGCTTTAATCAATGTCAATGTGCATTTCCAAAAAATGTGTTTGTTGAACAACACAGACAGGAAACCTATAAATAGTCGCACAATAAATCAGAATTGAAATACAGGGAAAAGTAATTGCAATCAGACTTTTTTTTGCAAACCGTTCAGCCTTAAGTCAAATGCAGATCTTCCTGGATTAATGTGTCTGTTCACTTTTTGCAGCTGTAAATATAACAAGATTATCTGAGCTTCCTTTTTTTAATAAATTAAAAATGGCTATTAGCTATGAACTTTAAGATATTTTCAAGTCTTACTTGTCGTCCTTTCGCATGCCATTTTGACTGTTGAAGTTGAAGGGGTCTATAGCAGCAGAGGTGCCAAACAGGTCATCAAACTTTGTTTCCACAGCAGCCTGAAAGTTTTAAAGACAAGACTCGTCACAATTTTGCAGATAAAAGACTCACAGCTACTGTTTTATCATTCGCTAACCCAGACTGCTAGGCTGAGTCTCTTGGGTGAATAAAAACATAGTAGTTTGATCTGGTGCTTTGCAGCTGGTTTATACATCTAAACTGTCATTAATTACCGAATTACCTATCACGTTCACAAAATACATTAACAGTGCATCATCAGACATCAGTGTGAAGGTCAATATAATGACCTTTGAGCTTGTGTAAATAAAAACCTGATGTGTGGTGGAAATGTAGTAAACCTGTATTTCACAGGGAGCTCTATTCCTGTCTCATCTGTTGGCAGATTATTTTATTATCTCTATTTACATTCTTGGCATCTGCTTTTCCCCTACTGCTTCCACAAACAGAGAATCTTAGATTTTTACGCAGCTGATGTTCGCCAGTGGAGCACAAACACACCACACAAGTGGCAGTTAAGTTACCGGCAGAGCTGGGACATCTGTGTCCACCAGGTCGTCCGTCTCCACCACATGTTCCGATTCAGGGGACGATGACTCGGCTGGGATCACGACCACAGGGCTGATGTGCTCCGACAGAGCTGATGCACGCAGGAAGTTGGGTGGGTTCTGAAAGAATCACAAAGCAGGTTAATCCCACTGTTGGAGATGATTTTTCTTTATTTTCAAGAGTGTGTCATGGTTAAGTTAGGGTTCAGAGATTTAACTTTCACAAAATATATAAATCTCAAACAAAACAAAGACTGATACAGTCTAGATACTGGTTTACAATCTTTTCACCCTGATGTAACAGGTGTAAATGAGCCCACTTTTTGTGAGGCAGCCTTCTATTACACTAAGAGTTTGAGCTATGTCCATGTTACCAATTACTCTCACCTATCTTTCTCAAAATGAAATCTTAGCTGTAATTGCTTGAATTAAAGAGGAAAGCTAAAATATAATGATTCATTATCAGAAATACTAGCCATTCTCCTTCAACAGTTAACATGCAAATATGTTATTTTTTTGACTGATACTTGAAATATTTGTTTGTCTACATAAAAGAAAAATATTATGGTTAAGAGAGGAGGAGTCAGAGAAGTGAGATTTTATAACGTACATCTCGTTGGCAAATTATTGCCAACACACAGCTCAATTGTATTTGTGGCAGAATATCATCATGTCTGTTGACAGTGACATATCATGGCTTGAATGCAGGACTTTTGTATTAAAAAAGGACCTGGCTGTACAAATATTTAACGGAGAAATTTTGAGCTCTGTTGAAGTTTGGATATGGAAAGATTTCAGATTTAGTGAAGCAGCCGTCACCTCTGGCAGCTGTGGAATCTGAATGAGCCTCTTGAAATACTGCAGGTTACTGGAGCGGTAGAAGAGACTCTTTAACCTGAGAGCGAGGAAACGGACAGAAGAGTTAGAAGCTGAAAATTCATTAAACACAGATCCAACAGCCTTTAATACTGTGACTGGCTCTCTTCCTGTTTGTGTCCTTACTTCTTGAACTGTTCCTGGAAGCGATCTCTGTGGCCCTGGAGAGTGTCGGCTGGAAGGCCTAACAGCATGAAAAAAACACACCAACACATCAGTGCTGAGACACTAGAACAGTTCAGGACTTATGAAATGTTTAAGGACAGTCTTAAATGCCAGGTTCTGTGCATGAAGATGTTAAAAAGACTCCATGTCAGAAACTGAGACAAGCTTTTTTAGAAATGAACCGCATGACTGTTTGAGTGTAGCGGTGGAGCTTTGAAGGTTTCAGGAGCCAAAGGGTCTGAAAAGAGTTTAAACTCTGAGAGGAGCATGTCATGTTTGAATCTTTGAAGTGAAGGCTCCAATTTCAAATTCAACGTCTGCACTGCAGGGGGTCGAAGACTTAAGGCAAAGCAAGTGCTCAAAGACAAAAAAAAAACAACATGATGGATCTTATGGAAGAATGTTTAATCCGAAAGCGTATGAATACATTATTTAACTTGCATTCACTATCTTCTTAGTGTCTTATTAGAAATATTTGAAAATCAAACATCACTTAACAATCGTGTGCCCTTGTTCAAGTGATTTTAATCATATTCTTTTTAAGTTGAGATATGGAAATGGATTAAAATCAAATAATTCTAAACCAAATATAAGAAGCAAATGCAACATTTGAACTCTCACTTCAATTCTGGAGAGTTTGTACTTGCTTGTTACGCTAAAACCTTAAGGAGAGGATATGTCAGTAACATTTTAGCAAAAATGGTTTGGACCTGGCATTTTCTGCAACACGTTTTGTTCATGTTTTATCTTTTTACTTGGAGACTAAGATAAAACAATCGAAAGGGCTGCTCTGCAAGAAACATTACAAAAAATTGTGGCCATTTTACTGTGTACAACTTTCATTTTTTGACGGAAAAATGAAAAAAATGAAAACTTTCTCCAAATCAAGTTCAGTTTTAGTGGATGATGTCACCTAATGTGTTCTGTGTGTCTAGATGCATTTATCGACAGCTCACCCAACCCACTAAGAATTTTTCACATTTTTCTGTCAAAAAACAAAAGTTGCAAATACCAAAATGGCCACAATATTTTTGCAATGTTTCCAGCAGAGCAGACTCTTCAATATTTTATCTCAGCGTCCAAATGAGCAGAAAAACACAAACAAAAAGAAAAAGTATAGCAGAACATGTCAGGTCCAACCCATTTTATTGAGCTTTCATTGAGCTTTTTGAGCCCGTACCATGAGTGTAGAATAATTTGATATGCAAATCTTTTGCAAAGGGTCTTGGGTTTTGGCTTAAATACTTTGTTAGAAATATTACCTGATGAAAGTTATTTACAGGTCGCAGTATCAGAAACAAACTAAAAAACAATCAACATTAGTTAAATAATAACTTCGGTGCTGTTTCTACCAGGCATGCAGTTATTTGGTTTGACCAACAGAGGTGTGTGTGTGTGTGTGTGTGTGTGTGTGTGTATGTGTGTGTGTGTGTGTGTGTGTGTGTGTGACTTACAGGAGTGCAGCTTAAAGAGCAGCTTGACAGTGTAGTCATACAAGTGGCTGCTGTCCAGGATGACCTGAATGAGAGGGGCCAGACGACACTGACCTGCTGCCGTCACCGATACTGATCGAGACATGTCAAGAGAGCTGAAAACTGAGAGGAGAGAGAGAGAAAAGCTCAGGAACCAGATCAATACATCAATTGATCAATAAATGCACACATACGCTGTTTTGAATACCCCTTGCGTCATGACAGACATGGCTACATTATTGATTATTGGTGTAAACATTTTTTATGAATCAATCAAGTTGTGCTCTCTAGTTGTTTTTTTTAAGGCCTCCCCCTTAAAATAAAGCATAAGATGGCTGAAAGCTACACACCTCATGCCTTTTTCCCAGAAAGAGGGGAGGAATACAAGATTTAAAGTTCAGGAAGTGAAACCAGCGTTAACCTGAACACTACCAGGATTGTCTGACTCCCTCTCTGCCTCCATCATTACACCCCTTTTCATTTCTGCAAATCCCTTCTCACATCAAGCCCAAAAGTCAAGCCCAGAGAGCCTCTGTGCACTGCAAAGGCGGGGTTTCCGCCCCGGCTAGAAAACACACAGACACACACACATAAACACACACTCAGACACCTCAGGCTTGGCCTCTGTGACCCCTGTGATGACGTGATGCTGGTAAAATACACCAGAACACAGGAGGAAGCTGCTCTGAGAGAGTTGGGTATGAGGTAACAGACACTTGTGTGTTGTGTACTTTAAAGAGAGCTGTTTAATTCTTCTGCTAAGTTATCCCTTTTTTCTGATCTTCAGAACAGAGGTTAAATGGAAACGCACACAGTAGCATAGACGTAATTTCCTCCTCATTAATGAATGGGAGTGTGCAGTTTTTCCATCATTTTTCAGAGCTCCTGGTCACATCCCAGACGTCTATTTTTAGCCCAATACACGCTTTTAGAACAGGACATTAACCCAGCATGACTCACTCAGACAACAACAAGACTATGGCACAGCGTGTTACAGCTAACACGGTTTGATTAGACTGACTCAGACGAGGTGGAGCCCTCATGACACTGCAGATATCATCTACTGTGTCTATTTCTGAACACCATTCAGTGTAAAAGACCTATCAGTCACACTGCGTCACCCAGTCTGTCAGTCAAAGTGTGAAGATCTTGTTCATCAGTTTGGGCGTGTGTCACCATGCGCAGTTAAGCAAAGCTGGAGGCAGATCGCCCGAGAAGGGTCACTCACCTCCAAGGAAGAGGTTGAGTTCACATTCCAGGTAGTCGAACATCTCCACTGTCAACTGGAAGCTAAAAAACAGAGAGATGGAAAGTGAGCGATGAACATTTTCAGCACAAAGGTCTGTTTTTTTTTCCTCAAATTACAGAATTAACTACAGATCAAAGAGTGAAATCTTCCACAATGCCTAGCCAAGCTGTTCCTTCTAACAAAATAATCTTATGATGATAAACGTTAAAAAACAAATGGACGAATGAATGAAAAATACAACTTGTAGCTGCCCCTTGTTCATAATCTACAGCTTTTATATTAAGACAAATTTGGGTGGTTAACCTGATAATGTGGTACATACTTAAAGCAGTCTCAAATCTAGGCTAAAAATAACTCAAAAACACTTAAAAACACAATTTAAGTAACTTTCAGCCGTCAGTGCCATGCATTTTATAACCTTTTGTGCCCTGGCAAATGTCACCAACTACTTTTGAGTAAACCAGGAAACATTTTGACAGTAAAGGATCAGCTTTGACTCTTGTGCTACTTAATCATCACCTTTAGAACATAGTGTGGCTCCACATGATCAAAACTTAAAATAAACCATTCAAAGAATCTTTTTCTCATAAAAAGTCTTCACTGTTTTTCAAATTTTAAAATTATGTCTTTGAATGAATGCCAGCTTTGTTACTTATTTGCAAGTTTTATTCAGTTTTGTTTTGTGGTCGACACAGTTCAAACACTGTTACTCATTTATATCTGGAACAAGGAGGCTGGCCAGTATCACAGTGAAGCCTAAAAACTCACAAAAATAGAGATATAAAACAACACTCACAAGTTGTTAACGTCGTTCTCTCCTGCCTCATCGAGCTGTCTGTTTGACATCTGCAGGTTTCCTGGAAAGCGAGGATTCTGAAAAAAAAAAAAAAAAAAATGAGAGGAAGACTGAAATAATTTCGACGTTACTGCGACACTGCGGCAGATTAAAACAGACAAACATCAGTTTTATGCTCAGGACATCGAGCTTGAATGTGCAGATGTCTGTAAAAAAATTAATAAATAAAAGAAAGTGCACCAATGTTGACTTGATGACTTTTATTTAATACCAACAGATATTTCGAGGTGCAATTTAAAGCGAACACCTTTGCACATTTCTATTCCTTTGATTTTACAAATATTTTATTAAACTGTTGGCTAGCTATGACACTATCAGTTGCAATGTGAAACATCAAGCATACAAGAAAGTACAAGACTTGAGGTGATACACCTCTTACTTTTCACCTCCTAAGACCTCAACCTTAACCTTAGATTTACATTTCAATCTTTGGGGCTTAACTTTATAATCTACAGTTTCTACAGGGGGATCTAAGTAAATCTCAGTGAGCACAGGTGGTGCTTGGTGAGTTTGAAAGAGATCCTGCTGCTAAAAACAACACTGACACTGATTTTAGCAGTAAGTATAAAGAGGACCATTAAAAATGTGGGTCATTAAGTATCAAGATTCTCTGAAAAAGTTTGCTTTAACATTTTTTGAAACTAAGGAATCATAAAACCTGATGTTTATGCCAAGAGTTTATTCTTATCACCATCCTCTTCCAAAAACCACTGAACATCTGAACCACCCTTCAAAGTCTAAACAACACTGGTTATTGCAGCTTAAAGAGAGAGATCTGAGTGCTTTCTCCACAGCTACTGGTAGGTATGTTACAGAGACGAATGCCTCAGGCAAATGTTTGGACTTTGACTGCTCCTGTGCGTTCTTTGATTTTGTCTCACCGTTTGAAGCCAATCAAAACAAAAACCCTGGCTCTGAATCAGACCGGCTGTTGTGTTGGCTGCAGGAAAACTTAACTCTGCAATAACTGTTGTTGTTTCCCTGCCATCTGTGAGTTAAGCAGCCAAAAATATCTGGAAAATTACAGATTCACCTCACAATAAGTGTGATGGAGAATAAGAAAAAGGTTTTTTTTAATGAAATGATAGATGAGTCACGTAAATAGAGGTTGATCAGGCATTGAAATATTTGGGAAGGAAGCTCTTTGCAGGTTGAGAGTTAATTTTTCACAGAAGCCTATTGCTAATTTACCTTTATGTATGTGCACTTTAAGCAGTTGCTCTTAATTTACAGCCAATTCTTAGCAGTAATCTACTGTTTTCATGTAATACGGTTTCTGTACTGTCATCAGCAATGCATTGTGGACTGTTAAATTTGAAGGAAAAACACAAAGACCCACAACAGTATGCTAACGTTTTTGATCATAATAAAATACAGTAATTGTGGAGGAGTGGGCATTTTTCTAGAGTTGGATGCAATGTGCGATGTAACTATGAGTGAGGAGGGCACACAGTGGACATGAGACAGCGCTCTACCACAGAGGCATCACATGGGAGACTGTATTGGCAGTATTTCCCACAAATTATAGTCAAATACAATACTCCAATGTACTGCTTATACAATATAGTCAGAGGACTTGTCATTTAGAGTTTTTCAGAAAAAGATACCATTATTGAATGATACCCTTGACATTCAGTCTTTGCCATTGACAACAGGTCCAAACTGTCTGCAAGGGCAAAGACAGCCTGTGACCTACATCATACACCCATGTACAGCAGGCGCTCATGTCCACTGCGTGCCCTCCTCACTCATAGTCACAAGGTGACAAACAGTAAAACACTGTAAATTTCATGTTACAGTAAAAGCTGTTTATTTTAAAGCAATGTAATGGCAACCCTGCTGCCAGTTGATAACTGTTTTTTCACACAAAAATGTGTTACAGTGCAGCAAAAGGGTTTGGATTTTCTTTCCAAGGTTATTTAGACATTGAGGGTAGCTTGAAAAACCAAGCTGTGGGCTTGCGTATAATTTACATCATGTCAAACTGAAAGGCTTGAATAGTTAGTAAAACATGTCTTTTATCTTCCAGAAGGTCCCAGTATTACTTCACTTCTCCATATGCCTCTTGGCAAACTGCCCTTCACCCTTGAGAGCAACAGCTAACCTCATCTTCCTGTGATAGAATCAGTGTTGCCTGTCTGTCCCTGCACCACTTGGCTCAGATGTCTCATAAAACGGCTACATTACAGATTCTTGAGAGGCCATTAGTGTACAAGCTAGAATTTTCTATTCCCCCCTGCAGGGACACACTTGCACTAAAAAGAGATCCTGATACAAAGATAATGAGAGATGAGGGAGTCTGCTGTTGGGTTTTTATAGGCCAGGCCAACTCACTTTGATGTGAAACTCCATTTTGGTGATGAGCAGTTTGAGGTAGATGCTGCACAGCTTCCCATAGCCTTCACTCAGGTGACCCTAAAGGGGGGGAGAAGAGGGGGAGAGGGATGTGATCAAAGTTAGACGATTACTTCTTTCCGCAGAGACAGCAAATCATTTGGTGCTTTCAGGAAATCTGGTGTGGCACTTTGGCTGCATAAAATAAACAGGTTAAAGACCAGGTATGTATATGGAAGTATTTCTGTGCCATCAGAGTTTGAATATGAATTGCTAACACTGACTTTTTTCAGCATCAAAATCAAACTTTGAATTTTAAAAACTATTGAATTTCAAGCACTGACTTTTTTTCTCTTTGAAGTTTTTTCAAAGTTAAATGGCACAGAAATACTCTTATACATGTAGTCTTTTTATTTCAAAAGCTAAAATATTCTCCTTCTCTAGAGCTTCTGAATCTTTTCTAAAAGATTTTTTCCCAGTGCACAGTGTTTGGCAATTTCTCTGTTTCACAAGTATGAGCAAAGTTGAATTGCTCAGCAACTGGGCCGATTGCTTCTCACTTCCCATTTCCATGATTGTGGGAGTGTCGGGGGTGATGACACAACAGGAACAGGGGCCATAGTCCTGGTCAGAGACCAAGCTTCCTGTATCCTCCTTCTGAGTGATCTCAGCAAAAAAGCATCAGAGAATGCCACACACAGAAACACAAGTAGATCCAGGAATTTTCCGGAGACTCTCAAACCCAACTACTGTTGCTTAAGACGTAATTACCATCCTGTTGCTTAATGTAGGGCAGTACACACAAGTTACACAATCGGCACAATGAATTTCATCAAGGTGTCTGTAGCAGTACTGTGAAGACACTTGTTCTTAACTACTTTCAAATAAACATGGTCACTAGTGTTGGCTCACAAGTAGGTGGGAAAATACCAGACTAGCTTATGTGGTATAACTGCCTGTCAACACAACAACATGGAGTCGTCAGGCAGTGTGTTGTGAGCTCACTTGGCACCTCTTACATGGCGCTGCCTATCACAGGCTACGACTGCCAGTCCAGCAGCAGAATGAAAAGAAAAAACTGTGTAATCTGAATATCATAGTTTGAAGAAGAGCACGTGGTTGTGGTTAAACGCTAGTCAATGAATACAAGTTTCTGTACATTTAATTACTGTTGTTTACAGAGAAATCAACAAATTTTATTCAAGTTTTTCATTATATAGCCTGATATATCACAAATACTTCACTAACAGTTATGATACCATTATGGTGGTAAGGCATAAAGTTTTTAATCCTTATTCGAACTGTGGAGGTTTGAAGTCTGTGGTTTAACTTGTGACTGTGTCTGTTTAATGACAACAGTAAATTGAGTATTTACTCTGCAGACTCGAAAAACAAGGCGACTGTGAGGAAGGAGTTTTTGCCTCTCATCCAAGAAGCTTCATCAGTTTTTCAAGTCTTCAGAATAACCATGACCTGTGTGGTTGAGAATCTACATGAACACTCGGAGTACTTACCCACATCCTGCTCATATCAGTTAAATCAGCCTTGTTCCTCATGGAGTCTTTTATCACCTGCAGGGACCACAGCAGAAACAGAGAGCGGGGAACAGACAGGGACATTAGTTCACTTAACAAGACTCAGTTGGTGTAATCAGCTGAATGTGACTCATATATGGTGTGAGATGAAGCAGCAATCATTTGGAAAACAAGCATAATGGACATAGAAATTGTTAAACAATGTTTCCATACGTTTGGATGTCCATCTCGCAGCAGCTTGTGGAAGACGTGGCAGAACTTCCAACAGAGCACTGCGTTACTGGAGAGAGGAAGGCGGTTGACAGCTGCCCAAAAGGTGTGGGCACCTTTTTCATGATGGGTCCCCAAGATACAAGGTGATGGGAAAGTCAAGGATAGTACAAACTTTGTCATGAGTTATTATACATGATTCACGGAGTCTTTTTGGGAGTTTTGTGCCTTTTTTCATGATGGGTTTCCTCTGATAACTTGCCTTTGATTTCGTGCTGTATACTGTCAGCCTACCTCCTGATGGTATGGATTTTCAGAACACCGATATTCCTGTTGGTGGGGTCCCAAATCAACTATGTACCCTTACATTGAATGCCATGAAAAATGTTTTAGATATTTTTCCATCATCTCTTTTTACTAGTTATGTGTTGTTCATGAACAATTTATTCAAATTGGGTGAACAAGGTGAATCACTTACAAAGATGAGTAGCTAATTTCCAGAATTCAGTAGCGCCGTTGATTTATTTTATTGTCATTATATCAAATTAAATTAAAGCCTGAAAGATCTTATTATGGAAAGTATAGGGAGGAAGCGTGAAGGTCAGTTTAATTGACACAATTAGTTTTACAGAGTTACCAAACCACTTGTTGGATAAAACTGACAAACATATTTCCTTATGTCATGCACGCCTACCCTCTAAATAATTAAAATGGTTGACAGTGTTGGTGCAAGAGGACACTCATTAGTAAGGTTTGAATTCAGCCTGATAACAGGCTGAACAACTGTGACTGTTTGATATCATGACTGTTCAACATTGCAATTGATCGCAAATACTTTCCTAATTACAAAAACAAATAACAAAAAGCCAACCACATAAAAAGTCCAAGATATGTCTTAATAAAGTCAAACTCTACAGACTCTAAATCACACTCTCCACTGTTTGCTCTCTGTTCTGTCTCACACATGACTAAATTTGCACTGTGGCAGAACCAAATGTAGGTGATAATGTTACACTACTTTTTTTGTTTTCATTTTGTACTGAAGTAACCCCCCAGCCATGGGGAAACAAGTCCTCAAAAACACACACACACACACACACACACACACACACACACAGATAATATGAGGATATTCCTGGCATGCTTCTCTTTGACGGCGACCTCCTGTGTGTTGATGGCCTTATTGATGCTGACAGCCTGTGAAAAAGAGTCAAAAGAGGGAAGAGGAAAAAGGATGGGAGAAAGAGAGAACACAAATCGGCATCTTCAAACAGCTTGCACAATGAAAATGTATAAACCTTCAAGAGTTAAGTGTTTCATTTTAAAACCTGGCACACTTCAATCTTTTTTAGAAAGTTGCTTTTTCTTTTTGAGCCACCTGGGGAATGGAAAGCAGAAGTGATTCTGCAAAGGGTTGACTGACCCACTTTCTTCAGAGTTGATATTCAAGGCAGGAGCTGAGAGGCCTGAATTCCTCTCAGCTTTTGAGGAGCTCTACAGACACAGGCACCTGTCTCATCAGGTGACACGTATGCAATCAGATTTCCTTTATTTCCCCTGCTGCAGCCACTGCATTGCCAAAAACAGGTGCCTGCTTTATTCTGTATTTGTTTACTAGGATCCAACTGTAGGTAAACACAAATCGCATTGGAACCAGTGACATGCAGCTGAGAAAGCCTTGGCTCTTGCTCATGTGTAAGTGATAAGGAGGGCATGTGTCTGTGCAGTGAAATCTACGGAGGAATGCTGGAGTGCTTGCTTTCCAACATCAACTCAAACTCAGGTATCACGTAACTTTGATTACAAAAACACGGGTGTCACAACCTCCTAGTTATACATGCAACCTTTCGAACAAATCCAGACTTTGATCAATACTATTTCAAAGTGGATCAAATAATGGTTAAAAATAAAAAGGCTGACATACAACCATCAGAAGTGTTATGGTTGCGTTAGCTGCTTCCACGACTGCAGTGTTGACACATTACTGATGGTTGTTGTTAATGGTTCTTGATAAGAGAGAACAGAATTGTTTCCGTCTGTCATAACATAAAGCTTTACTAGCAGAGCTAAAGCTAATATGATGCTATTGTGCATAACAAAGCAAGTGAATGTTGTTAAAGTTTTGTGAATATTTCTAGTTTAATTAAATGAAATAAATTCCTGTGGGATCTAGAAATTATTGGAACTAACTTTTGAGGACCATCAATATCTATAAGTGTAAGTCCCATCCATCCATGCATTAAATATTCAAACACCCCACTAAAAAAGACAGTCTCTTGTAGGAGCTATGATTTAAACAAAGGGATCAGCAAAGTCAGTAGAATTTAATCGATTGGGACCATGAATTTTGTGTAGAATTGATCGTCAACAAATGAAAAAGATGTTCTGGTCTGAAACAAAACCCAACTAACAGACACTGCCAGTGATACTAGAACTTTTGCAACATGCTTCATTTGTGGCTATGTGAGGCATGCAAACACAAAATCTGTCTGATGAAATACATATGGAAACAAGGCCACAAAATATCTCTGCTCTTGGCTCCAGGCCCACATTGTTTAGCTGTTTTAGATGGTATTCAAACTAAGGTGTGCTGGAGCTGCATCTGGCTGACACATGTCACTGCTTCAAAGAAGAGAATCAAACCAATAAAAATCACACATCCTGACTCCTCCATTTAAAAACTGAAACTCTGATGTTGAAAAAGAAAGCCAGCGCTGCATTCTGTCACTATCACTTGAATAGTACCACGAACTGTGAGAATGGCAACTTAGGTTAGCACAGGATGAGAGGCCTGTTTCACAATCTCACTTCCCACAGATGCCCTGGGTTTGCTCCTCCTCTTCCAGTACATGAGCAGTCAGGACTGGAAGTTCACCAAGGGGAATCATTGGGCAACGGGAAAAAGGCCAGGATGTGTAGGGAGGGAAGAAGGCAGGATTTAAGGAACAACTCAGGAGCATTGGTTGTAATCGCTGTCAAGATAGGTCAAACCCATTCCACTCGGCTAAGTGATCAAATCTCTGAGGAAGAACATCTGCTCACTTATAGATACTAAATGCTTGGAAGTTCATCTTGTTGTTACTACAATAAACCTTTTATATAAAATCGTGAAAGCAAACTGAGTCAGGATCAGAGAGAACAAAAACCTGATCTAAAATCCTACTCCGGTTTTGTCTTAACAACAATAACAAAAGACTCCTCCATAAATGTGGGGAAACTGACTAGTGTGTATTCATGAGTAATTTGAGTAAGATGACACGAAGATGAATTTTTTGTTCACAAAATGCCAAAGGAAAATAAAAAGGGAATGAAGCACAGATCTTATATTAGCTCCCGTATCATCTGCTGCTCTGTGCTCGGCTCGTAATCCTGCATGTTGTGAAGATGACGACTGGCCGTCATCCCTCTGCTGTCATCAAACATGCAGGACGTTGATTAAACACGATCACTGAGGCGACACCTGTCCTGTTGCATCAGCAGCTTCGACCTGAGCCAAGACCATGGCTCTGTATGTGTGTGTGTGTGTACACTGTAAAGGTCAGACACAGCAAGACCTACACTATCCTAGTCAGGCTGTGCAGAAAAGAGTTGAGATAAGTCTATGATAATATCAGCCGTGACAAAAATGCACTGATTTTTCCCCAAAATGCAAAATCAGGTAATGGCATGTACCACAGTAATGCACAATTCTTACATGTATCCAAAATGTTAAGATATGTCTTCCTAAGATATGCAAAGTTTCCACAGCACCACCACTGAATCCAGCAAGTGCTGTTTCAGAGCAGCAAAGATGGACTAAACTCAAGTGAATTGCAATGTGACAATGATATGTGAAGTGTGAAATATTGGTCAAAGCTAGTTTCCATCTTAGCTTAATTGTGGACCCCATGTCCAGCTATTCTCTGTACCTGAGAGGTAAAAAGGTACACAAACATCTCCACTTTGAACTGGAGCATCAGTTTGTCTAAAATATAATGACAATTCTGCTAAACAATCAAAGGCATGAACACAAAAGCTGCTTAATTATTAGAAATTGTTTCTGTAAATGTAGTTCCATTACCCTGGTGAGTTGTGACGTCGTACTGATATAATAAGCCTCAATACAACATAATATAACCTGAGCTTTATATTTTGGCATGTAAAATAGTCAGTTTTAATAATGTTTGGATCATTTTGGATGGCAGACTGCAGAGTGAAGCAAATTTAAAACTATATCACAATATGTATTTGATAAAGTTGGTCAAAAATTAAGTCATGCCAACTGTTCGCAACATGTTCTACCTAAGCCTGGTCTTGATTTTCAGTTTAAATACAGACCGTGAAAACAGGGCTTCACAATCCTTCTGCCTTTTTGGGTTTTAAGAAGGAGGTGTCAGAAAGTCAAAAGTTCTTGTTCTTATATCAAAATATAGTTAATATAAATTTTCCTTATTTTAAAATCGAGACTCAAAACATTTGCTATCATTGTGTCATTTTTATGATGCAAACTGAGGGAGAAACAAACAGCATCAGCCCCAAATATTGGCCCAAGAAAATCAGCAGCCTGTATCGATCACTGGCTGGGGGTGATACTAGGCCTGGGCAATATATCGTTTGAACATCGTCATCGCGATGTGCGCATGCGCGATAGTCACATCGCAGGATGTGCGATATTTTTAATTTTTATTTTTTTAACAAATTTGTAAAAAGTTTGTTTTGTTACTTGTTTTGCTTCATAAAAGCAGCAAGCTGCTCCATGCTTCGCAGTCTCTCTATCTCCCTCCCTACTGCTCAGCAGTCTTCGCGGAACAACAGATCTAAAGACTCCGAACCGGTGGAAGTTTATTCTTTAAGATCACTGATTCGTTCCTTTCGCTGTCAATCAAAAAGGGATTTGCCTCAGACAGATCATCCAATCATCATTAAGAAGCCGAGTGTCAGGCCCCGCCCACTGCCCCATAGACCCCCATAGAAACTGAGCTTCCGATGGGCGGGACAAAGCTCAGTATTTATCCAATGACCGTCCTGTTTGCGCAGTGGAACAAACCACTTCCTGCTTCCGCATTAAATTCTGTACACGCTCAGCATCCGGATGCAGTGGAGCTGCAGGGAGAAATGAAAATGAAGTCGTGTCTGCTCCTGTGATAAGTCGCTGATTCTAAGCAAAAGATGAACGCATTCTTGCGCTCAATCAGTCCGTGAAATGTACACACAGCGGTACATAGTTCACCACTGTTTTTTTTTTTATTTTAGGGGAAGCTGAGCTTCTTTTGCAGTCTCAGGGTTATCGCCGCTGGACTATTTATGGCCTATTTACCGGTGACACAGGGGCGCGTAGCGAGTCTCCTTTAACTCTAAAGAGCTGTTAAAACCCTTGTTTAGAAGTCCAACGCTGTCTGAAGCATTTTTGAACAGAAAATGATCAAGAAAAGAATATAACAACACGAAATTAAAAAGATACCTACTCATATCAGGTTCTTATTATCAGAGGAACTGTGGTCGCTTTGCACAGGGATTAAAAACACATCTCCTTCACATTTGTTATGAACTATCAGAGGTCTCAGGTGAAACTAGTCCTGTGCAAACAGGAGGTTAGATGCACTTTAATATAGCCTTACTTTTAGTAGTCGTCATCATCCCCAGCACCTCTCAGAAATCATTTTTGCAAATTGATATTATATGAATATATGAATACAATTGTGTCATTGTGAGTTAACCAAATTCTCCCCAAACAGAGAGTCATCTGGTGAAAATTATCATTTTTTTAATATCGCAATATATATCGCAATATATTGCAACCCCCCAAAAAATCGCAATGTAAGTTTTTTCCAGTATCGTCCAGCACTAGGTGATACAATGTCCAAAAAAAAAAAATCACATCAGTTGATCCCTAGAGACTACTGTCAAATTCAGCTATATTTGTTAACCCATTCATCTTTTCCTTTTCGTTAGATTGCATAACCTTAGTTATACTGAGTATTAAATCAATCATACTCCAATTTAACACAAATCTTTCTTTTTGTTTCTTGGTATCTTCAGAAAACCTCTTTTCCTCCCTCTACAGCTTTGCCTATGAACAAAGTGTTATTGATACAGTGTTGAAAGCATGTTAAGTCAGGCTTGGCAGCTCTTAATCGGGCCTTCTGTAGAGAGCAGGGCATTGATATGCTGATCATAGCCTGGCTGTGTCCACTGAAGGGTCAGTGCACAGAGCCCGGAGAGGGGAAGCATCTTTCAATGATCGAGCTGTTACCACGAAGGTATGGGTAATTTTACTGACACAGTGTGAAATGTGAGCCCAGGTATTGGTGAGCACATAAGAACCAATACTACAACTTAACAACCCACAATGAAATCACACAAGGTTCAGAAAAGGTTTAAAAAAAAGGTTATGGAACTAACTGTGACAGTAGATAAAGCTCAAACTGTGAATGTAGACAACTTTTGTCAACTAAAGAAGGCTAACCTTTTGTAAGTAAAAAAAAAAATCATGAATTGCTGTTTTGAGGTAAGAATAATGGTTTATCAAGTTAATAAGTGGTGCACTTGTATTCTGTGTTTCTCTAGTCTGCTGGCAACTTTTAGCTTGTCTTACAATGCAAGTCACATTAACCAATTCACATCACATTCATACACTGATGGTGGAGGCTACTTATGTAAAGCACCATCAATATTTCGTAATGACCAATTCTATGCATTGATTGCATAGTACGAGGACCAGTTTGGGTTAAGTGTTATGCCCAACAACACTTTGACATGTTGACAGTGGGACCTGGGATCAAACCCTCAACATTCAGATTGAGAGACAACCACTTTTACCACCACTGCCACAGAGCCACAGCCACTCAAAATAGTTGTGTAATAAGTGGAAAGATGTAAAACAACTTGAGAGGAAACTCTCCAGATAAGACCCCCATCATAATCTAGCCCCTCCTATTTTTCAGTCCAGTTGTACAGCCTGCTATCCATCGCCACTTGCAGTCTTTCTCAAAAAAGTGACATCAATCAGAACATATCCATGCAGGGTTAACAGAAAACACCTCCTGAGATTGATGTAAGTATTGGATCAGTTA
Organism: Thalassoma bifasciatum; assembly: GCA_008086565.1. Taxonomy (NCBI): domain Eukaryota; kingdom Metazoa; phylum Chordata; class Actinopteri; order Labriformes; family Labridae; genus Thalassoma; species Thalassoma bifasciatum. The sequence goes on from RPOG01001997.1 coordinate 73,017, forward strand.
CTTCGAACCAGGTAATGAGAAAATTAGCCACTAACTCTTAAAGTTTAAACTTTTATAACTGCCTTTATTGGAAAACTGAAGAGAGATTGGAGACAAAGACAGCAGATAGTGGGAAAGACATGCATTAAAGGTTTGTGGCCAGGGATAGAACCAGCAACCATCAGGATGAGGACCACAGCCTCTGTTCATGAGTCCTGTGCTTTAACTGAGAGGAAAACCAATGTTTCCCTCCCATTAAGACTTATACCAGCCAACACTGACAAACAAAACTCAATAACCTGCAACAGTATATGATGAATTCAAGTCTTTCTTAGCATTTCTATTTAATATGTCATCACATTATGGACACTCCAAAAATTCAAAAATTGGCTGCAGAGAAAAGACAGTTCTCTTGGTTATTTTTGTTTCTGCTTTGACCAGATTTATGTCACAATTAATGATGAGACTTATCCACAACTAGTGCTGTTCCATCATGAGAAAACGACAGCAGAAAACCTCATCCGAGCCCAATGAAAGGAAGCAGAGTAAATTAGGAAACACTTGTTCTCCGTGGATTTAAATTCTCATGGTTAAAGAGGCGGAGGAGGAATCCTTGTGTGACCCTGATGATTTAGTGCAGGAGTTAAGTTATTAATCTCAGTAACAGCGCAGTGATTAAATGACCCCAGTAGTTTAGGTCAAGGAGGAGGATGAGGACACAAAGCTGGAAGTATCCGTCACGGCTGACAGTCTTTTATGATTCATGTGGGTATATATATCAGGTCACTAGCTCTGAATAGTCTTATGAAGAGACAAACTGGGCCCTCACCTCTGATTCCTAAAAAAGTCAAGCCTTTTGTTCCAAGAGCTTCATAAAGTAGACAACTTTTTGAAGGCTCGAAATACTTACTTTGAAGGTTTAATCCGTTTTTTTCCCCACAGTGTTTTCTATCACTAAATCAACCTCAGTTTGTCTGATATAAAGAGCATGAAAATAAAATCAAATGCTTGTTAAATCACACAAAAATAACAAAAAAAAAAAAACATTCACTGGGTCAGTTTGTGAGAAAGTTATTCTCCTGTATGACTTGTTGTGCTGCATTTACCACCATAAACTCTCAGTTTACTCTATTTTAAGCTCTTGCCCTGGTGAGAGCTGAAAGCCTGTCATGCAGTGGTTAAAGATGTGCAAAAACTTCCCCTTTCATATCTCCTCCTCTGAGCTGTCTGTGAATGCATGATCACTGTGGCTGACGCGCAGGGGTGGAGGTGCTGGTGGCAGAGAAGGTGGTGGTGGTGGAGGGTGTAGAGGCACTCAGTCAGGCTTCCTNGGCATCCCTTTCATTAATGTCTCTTCTATGTCTTTCCACCCTGCTGTGTAGACCGGAGAGCACATACATACCAGGGGTCTCAACTGGGCAGCATAATAATATTTTCTTAGGCATGGGAGGCTCATACCACCCCTTTCTTTATTTATTTGTAAGGTTTTAAACTTAACTCTTGGTTTTTTACCCTTCCATAAAAATCTTGACAGAATTCTGTCCCATTCTGCAAATTGTTTTTGAGGTATAGTAAATGGCAGACATTGGAACAGATATAGCATTCGAGGAAGGATGTTCATTCTAACAGAGTCAATTCGAGAATAAAGATCTAAAAAAGGGATGGTATTCCACCTTTCCATGTCAGATTTTATTTTTGCATTCAAATGTCCGTAATTAACCTCGTACATTTTTTTGAAGTCTCTATGTAGTAAAACCCCTAAGTACTTAATGGATTCTGCTTCCCAATTCCATTTGAAGTGGTCTTTGATGTTTTGAGGAGGATCGTAATTTAAAGTTAGTATTTGAGTTTTGTTTACATTAATTTTGTATCCCGAAAAGGTGCCAAAATCCACGAACATCTGTATTATTTTTGGTAAAGTCTGAGTGGGCTTGGATATGGTGAGTAGTAAGTCATCGGCAAACAAGGCCAGTTTCTGTTCTTTTCCTGCGATGGTTATCCCTAAAATATCTTGTCTTTGCCTGATCCATTGACCAAGTGGTTCAATATATAGAGCAAACAAGAGTGCAGATAGGTTACATCCCTGTCTCACTCCTCTTTCGAGCGCAAACGTCTCTGTGAGGTTCCCGTTGATTTTGATTCTTGCCACTGGCTTGTTGTATAGGCCTGTGATTATTTCAGTTACAGATTTATGAAAACCAAATTTGTTGAGAACTTTGAATAGGAAGGACCACCTCACAGAGTCAAAAGCTTTTTCAGCATCTAAGCTCATCACCAGGGTTTCTTGATTTTCTTGTAGAGCATATTGCATTACATGTAGTACTTTCCTTATGCTGTCCTGGGTCTGTCTTTGTTTAATGAATCCTGTCTGATCTTTATGTATCAAAAGTGGTAAAATGATTTCAAGTCTCCTTGAAATGATGGATGCAAATAATTTGTAGTCAATATTTAAGACACTAATTGGGCGGTAGTTACTACATTCTAATCTGTCTTTTCCTTCCTTTGGGATGATGGAAATTATTGCCTCACGCCATGAAGGAGGAGCCTCTTTCTTTTGCATCACCCAGTTGAAAGTCTTTAATAAAGTTGGGGTTNCTTCATAAAGTAGACAACTTTTTGAAGGCTCGAAATACTTACTTTGAAGGTTTAATCCGTTTTTTTCCCCACAGTGTTTTCTATCACTAAATCAACCTCAGTTTGTCTGATATAAAGAGCATGAAAATAAAATCAAATGCTTGTTAAATCACACAAAAATAACACAAAACAAAAAAACATTCACTGGGTCAGTTTGTGAGAAAGTTATTCTCCTGTATGACTTGTTGTGCTGCATTTACCACCATAAACTCTCAGTTTACTCTATTTTAAGCTCTTGCCCTGGTGAGAGCTGAAAGCCTGTCATGCAGTGGTTAAAGATGTGCAAAAACTTCCCCTTTCATATCTCCTCCTCTGAGCTGTCTGTGAATGCATGATCACTGTGGCTGACGCGCAGGGGTGGAGGTGCTGGTGGCAGAGAAGGTGGTGGTGGTGGAGGGTGTAGAGGCACTCAGTCAGGCTTCCTGTCTTGGCACACCCTGTACTGCCCATTTCCTGCCCGCCTGCTGAAAAATGCCCAGCTCCAACCCCCCTCTGACTAAAACCTCGCTCAGTCAACCCAGACAGAGCCTGAGACGGTCAGTCAGGCCAAACATTTCATTCCTCCTACCCTCTCACATTTCATGCCAGGCTCTTACAGGTGGCTTTCAGGGAGAAAATACCATGAAACAACCTGGTTCATACATTCAAAGTTCTCACTGTCGCTTTTAAAAGGAGACAGAAACTGATATCAGGGAGGTTTGCCTGCTTCATATACGGAGCCAAGATGATGATCTTGAGATTGTCATGCCTTAAACGTTTATTATCACACAACACCTAGTGTTGACTAACCTTTTGGCTCTCCTCAGTTCCCTTTGCTTTTTGTTTTTTTATTGTTTCCTGTAACTGGATGCACAAATATGATCTCCTGTGCATCTCTTCACTCTTGTGTGTGTCTATGCATGCATTTTGACAGATTATCTATTGCTAAAACAGCAGCACAGAATTAGGGCTTTGTTTAAAAAAAATGTTGTGAGAATTACATAAATCTACAAGAAACAAGAAGTAGAACAAGAAGTTGAACAAGAACTCACGACATGCAGTGCATCTAGAAAGTATTCACAGCTCTTCACTTTATTCCAGCAAAATTCTACTCAAAACACCCCATAATGAGAACATGACAAAGTACTTTTTTGAATTTTGCACATGCATTAAAAATTTTAAAAAATCCCTAAGATTTCATGTGTGCATTAATATTCACAACCTTTCCTCAATACTTTATAGATCCAGGGATTAAAGACACAAGTCTTTTTGAATATAATGCCACAAGCTTAGAAATCAGATCTTTGGTAGTTTTGCCCATCCCCCTTTGCAGCATCTCTCAAGCTCTATCAGGCTGGATCTGGGGGGCGATCAGGAACCTGGTGGTCACTGTAAGAACATATCTTTTTGGATGTGTTTGACTGAACTCAAGTCTGAGCTCTGACTGGTCCATTCAAGGGCATTAACAGAGTTATCCTGAAGCCACTACTTTGATATCTTGGCTACATGCTTTGGGTTGTTGTCTGAAAGATGAGCTGTTGAGTTTGAGGTCAAAAGTGCTCTTGGTCTGCATTCATCTTTCCCTTAATCCTGACTCAAGTTGCTGAAAACATCCCCACAGCATGATGCTGACACCACCATGCTTTACTTGAGGGATGGTGTTGGCCAGGCTACTTTGCCTTGTTTCCTTCAAAAATGGCTTGCCAAAGAGTTCATTCTTTGTCTCATCAGACCAGAGAATTTTTTTTCTCATGGTCTAAGTTGCCTTTTGGCAAACTCCCGGCAGGCTGTCATATGCCTTTTGCTGAGGAGTGGCTTCAGTCTGGACACTCTATTACACAGGCCTGGTTGGTGGATTGCTGCAAAGATGTTTGTGCCTTTGACTTAATGCTAAGTTTGTGCTCTGACAGGCACTCTCATGTGGGATGCGTCTGAACTCAATTTTGAGTTACTTGGCAATGGCTGTGAATACTTACGTACACGTGATGATCTCTTGGCTTTAAAAAAAAAAAAAAAAAATTTTACATTGTCATGGGTGTGTGTGTGTGTGTGTGTGTGTGAGTGTGTGTGTGTGTGAGAGTGTGTGTGTGTGTGTGTGCTCATGTCATTTTTTTATCCCTGAAAATGCAGGCATAGGCTTAAGTTGAGAAGAGAACAAATAGACCAAAACCGAACCAAACAATTGCAGGAAAAAGACCAAAAAGCTTTTACCAAGTGTAATGAATTAAAGCGCAGGGATAAAAGTCCCTGTGACTTTCTAATTAAATACAAACTCTCCAGAAACATAGTAATCTGTTGGTCGTAGAGAGAAAGAGGAAGAAAACATCTATAATTTCCTCCAGAATCAGATCATTTTTGTTTGTAGTGACTTGATACACTAAATACATATATGCAGATAAGTGTTTCTTGTTATGAGGATAGTAGTTGCAAGGGGAGGTTTGACCAACTAAAAATAAAAGCCTGTTTCCTTGAAACTAACACAACTCCCCTTGCGGCTGAACATACTCGTCCCAAAATAAACACTTGAAACTGAAAGCTATCCTCACCACATGCATAGTTCATGCATCAGACAAAAATTCATTCTCAATGTGAAAGGGCACTTGTGAAAAAATAAATAAATGTAATAAACACATTCAAATTTCAGATAATAGATGAGACAGTGTTCTGGGCCCAAACATTTTTCCAAAAGTAACTCCACCCAAATCCAAAGGTCACTCCTGTGAACAGAGCCCTCTGTGTTGCTTGTTTAAGGCCTGTTTTAGAGCGCTGCATCTGACACGAACATCCGCTCCCATACAACAGTCACTCCACACCTCTTGAAAAGGAGCTCGGCTGGCACTGAGAAGGGGAAAGTGATGGAAAAGATGGGCTTTTTTAGAGCATGCACTGCAATGAATGTAAGGAAAGCAGACCTGTGGTTATAAAAAGTAGACAACATGTTTCAGATGTATCACTTCAAGGGGGGATGAGTGAGGCAGTCTGCATGTTGATCTGCATCCAGTTTATAGACAGGTCATTTATCATTCTACACATCAGTGATCGGGAAAATATTCATCTTTAGCCCTTTTCACACAGCATGCTCAAGATGCAGCTCATTTGCTCCTGTAACACCTTGCCGCTGATCAAAATGTCATGGAGGTGGCTCTGTATTTGTGTCTCTGTCTGTGTGTTTATTAAAGCACAGAAGAGGAGACAGGACAGACCTTTGTGATATAAAAATGGCTTCTGTTGCATCATGCTTTATTAAAGACAATCACTTTCACATCTAGTATTTCACTATTGTCTAGCAGTTAGACTACAAAATTGTACATGTTTAAATGATCTAGTATTGTTTTTATAGCCAATTCTCTGATACATAATATGTGTTTTGCTAAAAAAAATTTGAGCCATAAGAGTTCAAAAGTGCATTTTCGATTTTCGATTTTTTTGGGGTGGAACTCTGTCATGCAAGAACAGAGAGCAGAGTTGACTAGTGACTGTGCGACCAAATAGAGACAGAAATGACATACTGTCATGTGAGATAGATAACATAGGGCTATTAAGACTTTTAAATAAAATAACATGGTACAGACTTGATCCATAAGAAAGGCAACTTCAAATTACTTATGTTGTGATGTGGCGCTGTAAAGAAAATAATATTGACTTGGCTCTGGGTGTAGATAATACCTCCCCGCGTTTCGTTTTTTTCTGCCAAAAGATTTTCATTTCAGTGCATACCTAATTACTTCTAACCAGCATGACTTTCTACAAAATTTTCATGTGTTGCTATGACTGCTCTGTGTGGAGGAGGCCCTGTTGCAGTGCTCATCAGACTCTCAATGCATGATTGTGTTTCAGTAATCTGATTAAATGTTGTGAGGGGACTCTTGATTTAATGCCACATTGTGGGACCTCCAAAACTCAATGGCAGCATCAATAAGTTGAAACAATCAATTTTCAGGTTTTACAAGATACTTAATGAGGTCTTTAAAAGGACAAAGTTTTGAACCCATCCCAAGTTAGCCAACAAACAACCAACAAGCTTAAGGTAAACTATCATCATGTCGTGTTATTTTTTCAAATGTGATTGAGATTTTCTGTCCTGGCCAATACATCTTGATACTAGATTGTTACTGGTAAGTAAACTGGTATTAGAGCATCTGTGGTCATTAAGTATGAACTTGTTTACTCCAGATATGCTCAGAGCATCTTCCCCTTATTAACAACGGGGCGTTTGTTGGTGCTGATGCTGCCATCTCTTAAGAGCCCATTATAAGGCATCAAAACAAAGCGCCCAAGGATATTTGAGGAGTGTGACTTTAGAGCACCAGGCTGCTGTTCCTGAGGGCAGCAGTTGGTTAACGGCACATATACACACAGACACACATACACACATACACATGCTAAGGCCAAGCTCGGGCGGAATTAAACTCTCAGGCTTGCACTCGTGTTGCAGGTTCATGAGTCCAGGCTAATAACACAGCTTCCTGCACCCGTGTGTGCCCTATGCTGAGCATGCGTAAACATCAGAGAACTTTTGTATATCTGCAAGGGTGGGTGTGTTTGGCCAAAGGATAATGATGATGACAATGGTTTATGAAGCGATGTGACACCAGTTAACCCCCACCTCACCACAACCACCACCACCTCTGCTCTAAGGATGCTTGATGTAACTATAACAGGATACCAAGTAACTTCATATTAAAAAAATAACCTGTAGACAAAATGTGTTAAACAAATACTACTGTACATTAAAACCACAAAATAATAATTCATCAACTTTAAAAACTGTTGCTAATTTCTTAACTTTTGACTGGCTTAATATATGTCTGACCATTTCCTTCTTACTTATAAGCCACTTTTGTAAAATGTATGATACTATTTCGCAAAGTGGATGGCAAAGGGGGAATTCAAGCAAACAAAGGACATTTAAGTTACAGTGAAGGCACAAGGCCCAACAATAGCCTTATCACGGTCTCAACTGTCTCAAGGTACAGTTCCATTATTTTTGTTTATGACTGTTGAGAGACTCAGTAACAAGCCACAAACCTAATTTAAGCACACACATATGTTTAAAATGACTTGATGCACTTCTTTTGCACAGTCTGCTCTGAAACCATACAACTGTCAAATGACTTGAGGAATGACAGCGAAACTGCCTGCAGTGTCTGCAGAAAATAATGGTTCACTTCTTTTATCAGTTTGAGCAGTACAGGCATGAGCCGCTGCTGATCATCATTTAATCTATTTTAAGTTATCTCAGACTGCCAATATTTAAAATATTGCAATTGCCTGCAAAACGCCACCTACTTTTGAAAGTGCAACGTGTAAAGTTGGCTTATCGTCGGCCCTGTAACTAATTAAGTTTGCATACAGAACACAATCATTTTTTCAAGTAATCAAGTTCCTCAGAAAAGTTGAACTCTGCATCCCACTGTGCACTGCCAACTTTTGTGGAGTGTGGGAATATAAAGTCCTGCATCCCTCTGGACTTAGTTTTCATACCACTGTGCCTAAACACATGCCAAACAACCAAAACAAAGCAAGAGAGAGAGGGAGAGAGAGGGAGGAAAGAGAGAGAGAGGCAGAGAGAGGAAGGGGAAGAGCCTTCAGGGGATCTGGTGGATCCAAAATCCTGAAGTTTCTCAATAAACATAAAGAGGTTTGTGTCCAATAAACTGTAAAGTGTATTTGAATGTGGGTCCACTGGAGGAGATTTTCCATCACAACACCTACGCCATGTCTGCACTGCTTGCTCTGGCTGACTTCATGTGGGCAGCTGAGATTTCTTTCAGAAATTTTGGACAGTGATTTTCCTGTTTGGAGTTCCTGCCTCTTCATTTACCACCATTTGCCAATGTTGGTTTAATGTGTGTTTTTCTGTGTTTCTCAATGCATTTCCTTTAAAATAAAAAACAAAACAAAAAACTCTGAGGATCACTTAAAAGAGGACTCCTTTCATCCCCCACCCTCCCCCACACCTATGCAAGGGTAAAAAGTACATCTATCCAACCATGTTGGCAGTGAAAGGCCAGTCTTGTTGCTTGCTTTAGTGCACCTGCTCCAGTGTGCTGTGGACACTCTGTCACATCATTCATGGCACACACATCAACAGGGAAATAAACCAAAGACAAAATGTAAAGGTTTCAAAAGTACAGTTGTAACTATTCATTAACAACCAATCAGCGTCGTCTTTGTCCCTAACTGAAATCTTAAAGTTGCTTAGAAATTTGTAAGACACTGAAAGACAAACAAAGACACACTGTTAGCTCTGTCTTTAGGTTTGTCTGACATCAATACCATCTGTAATTGATATTCAAAGCACATTGGGGCTGTGCTAAGCTCAACTTTTATCCTCTAACCTGCAGCTGGAGACTGAGCAGTGTGAAAGCTAAACACTGTAGCACTTCTCAATCATCTTCAATCTGTGTGACCCCAAAATAGACTCAGCTAAATCTGCTAAAGCCCCATGTATCACAGCTCTTTTCTGAGAAGATGCTTTCGCTTTGTAAGCCTTGTTTCTAAATCAAGAGAAATCTGTAACCTGACTTCCAGATTACTTCCTAACACTTCTTTAAGGATGCGGACCCTGAGGATCTCCTTAAAGGACCCTCAGCTCCAGTTTGTAAACCGGCTCAAACCTTCACAACAAGACATGAACTACCCACGCCACACTCAGCAGCAACACCGGCAGAAAACAAGCCCATGCTTGCACTGGGCATAACTTGCATGAATTCACCAAAGCAGTCAGTCAGTGTGTGTGTGTGCGCGCGGGCGTGTGGGAAAGGACTTTTCGGACGCCACCCCCACCTCTAAAAACATATAAAAACTTTTCGGCCAAAAAAAGGAAACACAAATGGGTTTTTGAGCACTTACAATCTTACTGAGGTCCATGTTGGTCCCAGAGAACGGAGCGTGAGGATCCTCGGAGCTGGAGAGGAGGTCCGCTGGCTTTCTCCTCCTAACGCGGAGTAATTAGTAACGGGAAGGCGTCTGAGGCAACAAACGCATTTGGGAGGAGAAGAAGTGGAAGAAAAAGAAGGAGAAGAGGGGGTGGGGGTGGAGCGGGCCCTTAGCTCAACATGTGTCCCGATTTGGTATTAAAATGCTCCCCTTTCTTTCCCCTTTCCTTGCGTCCTCTCTCGTCTTCTCTGCGCGCTCTTACGTGCTCTCTGATCAGCGAGGACTTCCAGCATCTGACCGCCGACAAGCTGCCGCTGTCCGGGGGGAAACACAGAGCTACCCGCTCATCCTTCACCTAAAATATCCTCCCGTTTCGCCCGCACATATCACCTCCTAATAGCGGCTAACACCAAGCCAGTTGACTGCTTTTATTTTGCAAATAGTCCGCTCTCGTGATAGACAATGGTAGCATGGAGCCTGCGGAGTGGGATGGCTCAAACCCGGTGGTTCCCAAACTGGGGTCTGGGGACCAACAGGGGTCCCTGAAGAGGGGAGGTAAACGACGAAGAAGATCTGCGCAAAATACTGAACAGATGTTTTTCACCCCCTTTACCTTCTCAGTGCCCAGATAATCGTGCGCACTGTACTCAGGAATACAAAACAGCTACAAAAATCTGCCCACCAGCTCATTTTCAGATGCCAATCTTACCCAAGCTGACCATTTTGTAAAACCCCCAAAAAGAGGACCCCCTGCCATGACCTCTTAGAGAGAATACCTGAAGATACTCAAGGACGACAAAATAGCTCCATACCTTTATTGGAGACACTTTCTGTTTGAAGTGAACTTTTTCTATGACATGAACATAAATAATGTATTGAAGCCCATTCCTGCCAGCTAAAAATATGGACAATGAAAAACCGGCCTTTTCGAGACTTCTTTTGTTGAGTGCTACAATTAGGGCTGAACAATTAACTGCAAATTAGATTAAATTGCAATATGACCTGCTACAATACTCTAATCGCAGACAGTGCAACATTTGTTTAACCACAATTGTGTCAGAATACTTGATACAATTTTTTGCAGTAGATGTTACGTGCTCTACCCCAGTGTTACTCAACCCTGCTCGAACAAAGCCAAATTACTGAGAACAAACTTTGCAAAAGCAACAATGTCAAAAAAAAGACAAAAACCACACAAAGTGGCAATGTGAATGAGTCTTAAGGTGGCAAGAATAAAAGGCAGGAAAAATGGTGAAAAATGGCAAAGTCCAATGTGTGAAAAACAGAGTGAAAAGTCATGACAGGAGGAAAAAAATGTGGATTTTTCTTAACAAAATGGTCCTTTTCTCTCTCAAGTTTCTTATTCAAAATGAGAATGAGGAAAAATATCATCCTGTTCAATATAGAAAATGATATCAAATTTGCCACATGATTCAGAAAGGCTCTTTTTTAAGTAATTAAGTCCTAGTTTATCTAATAATGTGCTCTTTTTAAAGGAGATAGACTGATTGCTTATGTTTGTTTTCAACATGTAATACAGGGAAATTAAATATGATAGCAACTCCAATATAGGGAATAATTATTGCAATAAGATATTTTTGCAGATTGTTAAGCCCTAGCTACAACCATTACGCTTTTCTGCCTTACATTGAAATAAATAAAGCTGTTGAATCTTAAATGTTTGATGTCTAAAAAGCACTCTGTTGCTCTTTGGATAAGGCTTTTTTTTGGATATAAATCTTTGAGATTTTGTCAAGTATGTTAAAACACCAATATAATGCTTTTAGAAAACACATAATACCCTTTAAGAAGAAGCTCAGCCTTCACCATGATGCACTTTAAGGTAACTGATGCCCCCATCTGGTTTCTGTGAGACTACCAACGAAAACATCACCTCTGTCTTCCAGGACAAGCAGCTGTGTTTGTGTTTGATAGGAGTATAAAATCCCACAATCTCAGAACTTAAAATGAATCCATTAAACTTGGTAGACCTTCAGCATCATTATCAGATGAATTGATTTTATGATGGCTCTCTTTCGTTTTGATTAAAATCTTTACTAACATGACTTATTTCTCAGTAAGTTACACACAACCACATCTTTCTTGCAGCTGCGTAGAGTCATCCCAGAACATTATAAATGGCTAATTAACCGAGTATGTATCTAAAAATTGAAAATATTTCACTACAGATTTAATGGATTCAATATAGATTTCTTATTTTCGCATTTCTAAAAATGTGTGTGTTTGAGGTAGCAAGCCAGGCTGTACTATGTTTACATATGTTTGATGTTTATGATTAGCTTCATTTAAAGCTGTGAAAAGGAAACAGTAATAGAGGTAATATAATTATCCAATCAGACATTAGAATTCACATTTTACTGCTGATTATATTTCCCAACTTTTTAACAATCACTTGTCTGTGTTTAGACCAATTGGTCAAACCCCACAACAGCAGTAATTTTTTCACTAACAAGAGTAATACCAGAAACATCCAGATCACAAACTTTGAATCAAATCAATCTGTGAAATAAAGTCTTGCACATCTGTAATGTTTATGAGTTAAGGATGATTGTTTAAAATACCAGCTGATACGGATGGGTATAACTCATAATTAATCATCTTACAGGAGTAATTTTCTGTATGTTAGGTATACCAACAGGAGATTCAATGTTTGTGACTTTTCTGTGCATGAAAGTGTAGAGTTGATATCATTCATAGTTGTATAACATGCTACTACTCTTTCCATAATAGAGCCAAATACCAACCTGATAGAACAATCTTTTAAGCTGCAAAATTGATGAGAACAAGAAATCATCATCTTCAGCTCAATACTTCAGATATATACTTCGTTTCAACTCAGTTGTATCTTTATTTGGCAGCCAGTAATAAGTAAAACGATGTGTGGCAACTGTTGGTTCTGCAAAATAGTAACCCAAGTGAAGAATCTTGATTCACCCTCTCAGGATCTTATTTTGCATAACACTCATTCACTATACATTATTCTCCACCCAAAAATCAACTATATTCATTTTTATTGTTCTTTTTTCTTGAACTATTTTTTACTTGAAAAAAATGAAAAAAACAATACATATTGAAAATCTACAATGAAATTCAGGACACTGTTTGGATAAAAGTCTTCAGTACGCAGTCACAACACATCAGCTGACTAACTGAGTCCAGGCCAGCCACAATAATCAATATGCTTCTCATTACACCATCGGGGCGGCACATTATACCTCCAGGCTGTATAACATAAACAGTCTGTCTCCAGACAATGACGACTCTCTTTCTGACCCAGGCTTTTCACTTCCTGGTACGGCGTGGGCCCAGTGATGGGAGGGCGGCTTCACACAGCATTTCTCACATACAGCAGTCCCACTCTGTCCCCGCCTGGCTTCTCACTCAGCCACCCAAAACCTTTACATCACTTCACAATCACGGTTATTTGTTGTGTTTACACATAAACTACGAGTTTGTCTCAGCACTATTATCACTAGCCATCTATAATAACCCCAATAATAATGACCAAAGAGGATCAAAACCAACAATCTCAACATGAATATACTCAAATTTACCTCTCAAAATCAAGTGAACCACTTCAAAGATAATACCCTGAACACAAAGGTTAGAGACTTTTGATGTAGATCTCTCACTCAGGATCAACTCGAGGGGATTTATCATGACACAAGAGCAGTTGCTTTGTATTTACACATTTGTTTCTTAGCTAGTGTTATAATGTTCAAAGATGAAAAACAGCTATTTTGGAATGGCTAAACTTTTGGCAAAGTTGGAAACTGTCAAGAAGTGGGGATGAGGTCTAGAGTGGAGATATCCAAAACATCCAGCTGTCAGTCCAACGAGCCATGTCCTTCATGTTACAGACTTCTTAACCCTGATACGATCAAAACTGCTGAGTTATAGAGATCTCAGCTCCCTAAAAGAGTTTCTACCACCCAAAAAAAGGTACTGACAAATAACAGCATCTTTCTTTTGAAGTGATAACAGTTTTATTTTCGCTGTATGAATTGACACGCACATGGCCTCTACTGGGATTCATTGGCTTGTAAAGCCAACCTCAAGTGGACACTCAGAAAAACTTCTGCACTGCTGCATTGGTCTCAACATCTTTTTCAACATCTTGGGTTGCTGCTTGCTTGTATTGTTTGTCATACACAACTGAGTCTACATCTAACACTGCAAGACCATAATTCAAACTGCATAGAAATCTGACTTTAAGCAGTTTGTTACACTTCACCAGGGTATTACAAAAGACATCAAGCAGATGGCAGGTGACCTTTGAAAAATGGCAAATAAAATATTTTGCAATGGAAAAACAGTACAATGATTATTTGGACAGAAATTTTGTATTAGATTTATTTACTTCAAAATTCACACATGGGACATAATCCATTTTATTAGATCTGTCGAAGGGACCTAGTGTTCTTACACAGTACCATGGACCACTTTAAAACCATGACTTTGCACCATTAGTGAAGCATCACATTGGAAAGCATATTGACCAATTTTTTTCACTTTTTATTACTAATATAAATTAGTTATCATTGATTAACTTCTGGTATAATCATAACCAGTTAGGATAAATCATTAAAGTCAGCCTGCAAACATCTACTTAGCAAGTAAATGCTTATGAGCCAGTAACTGAAATACTAGGTGTAATTTTCATATCCAAGTCAAGACAGATTGTAATCTATTGAACATTAGTTTTAATATCAGTAAATAATCATCAATACTGCTGCATCTACATCCTTCAGTTCTCCCCACATTAGTCAGTTTATTTTTTTTGTCACGTATGAAGGCTTTGTTGTACGTTAATGATGACTTGAACTGGGGCAGCTAGCATCAAAATGGGCTAATTTGCATACCACATACTTAGATGAGTAATGCTAGTTTTAATCTGACTTGTGCCTTCTTGACTTTTGCTGCAAGTCAAACAAGAAGTTACACACCGTCGCTGTCTCTCTCTTTTGCCGCTCCATTGTACCGGGCAACACAGATGAGATGTCCAAAACAAACCGTAAATAAAGCCATTGTTGATGTCACCAGGGACTCATCTGCATACTTAGTTCCCCTTACCGACTTGTCACTCATGCCGAGCTCTATTAATCTACAGCCAGTCAGTGCAATGAGGCCACAAAACATCACCCCCTTGATCGGCTGCCTCAGTGCTTTTGATGATCAAACTTCTCATGCTTGTCTGTGAGTGGACTGCATCTATGTGGATGTCCCCAACTTCCCCACATTTTAGGTAGCAGGGTGCAAAAGACACTAAGGAAACCACAAGACAATGCATGAAGGAGGTGAGAACAACAAGTCACAAAGAAAGACAAAGACACAGAAGACCAAGAGGCAGAGACTGGGTGATTAAAAATTCTTTTCTAAATCTGCCCTGCTGGGCCCTGCTTGTGCACAAGGGGCCACAGACTCGCTCCTTCCTTAAATACCACGGCTGCCAGGGAACCAAACACCTTGAAAATAGCTTGGTAGCTAGAGGATGACTGGGTGAGACCCATATATTCTAAGCCAGTGATTCCCATCCTTGGATATATGCATCCAAGAGTAATTTCTGCTGGTGCCCGAAGGTAGATGGAAAGTTATGGCCACTGATGAAATAAAAAATGTTTGATCAAAGAAAACATACGAAACAACAATGCTACAATGCCTGAACGTCACACTGTGTTGTCACTGAGAGTAGGTTAACCCTGGTTAGCAGTAGCATGAAATGGCCTGCTTATAAATGTTGAAAATAGCTACTTCGAAGTTATGAATCAACAGGTTAAATACTTGAGAGTGCATGAAATAAAACTAGGTATGAAGAGCAAGTAACAAAAAGCAGGTAGGAAAAAAGTGATTGCTAAAAAGTCAGGGAAATTAGCTATTAACTTAACTTCATAATGTTAACTGAAAATAACAAACAACTTATTTTGGGCCCCAAAGATAAACAGAGTAGGCTGATGGATTCTGGGTGAAGTTTTTAGCTTTGAATAAAGAATAATACACTTGGTATATTTTTGCTGAAAGTAAAAGATACAAAGCTCTTTTTGAGCAAACATATTTTATTTTAAGCGGTTGAGGAAAGTTATAAAAAGATAACCCATTAAAATGGTAAGTTGTTAGGTGGAGAGAAAGAAATAGTTTGCTGCAGTTGTGGGTTATTTGGTGATTCAGAGAGTTAGATAGTAACTGGTAAAACATTGACAGCTGTTGTTACTCTGGGCCTCGTATCATAAAACATAGGCTTTGGGCTATATCGCTCCGCACAGGCAGCCCAAAACACATGCACTCAAATTCTTAAACAGTGTGAACTGAGTGTAAACGAGTGACCTCTGTGTAGTGAAGCAAAGGGGAAGAAGGCTGGCAGTCAATAGTAATTTAAAGCCTTTTTCACATAACACATGCATGGTTTCATTGAAGCTCAGTTCGCATCTCCAAACTAAGGAAGCAGCACCAAAAGCAGTTTCCCACAGGCACTAATTATGGTTCATATCAGTCCAGGGATTACAACCCAGAACAGCTTCAAATGAAGATCCTCCTTTTCTCTCAGACAACTCACAGGCTCGCACTCAAAGAAAATAGTTGACATTTTATAGTGCTGAAGTTAATAAAAAGAATTTGTTCAGTTCTAACTTGTTTTATCCTTTTTTTAGTGATAATGAAAAAAATAGACATGTACTCTGAAACATGTAATGATGCTTGAGGTAAACAAACCACTGATTAAATCCCTCCCTAAACTCTACATTAAAGAGTCAGCTGCTATTATGAGGCTAAACATGTCATTAAAAGCCAGCACTGTGTGCTATCTGGCTGCCCTGTTTCGTTCTTTTTATAACCCAGTGTGGACACTATACCAGGCAGGGTTTTGAACACACCCTTGTTGTTTACCCAACTCCACAAAGATAGGCGAGCACTTCTCAGACAGTGTTTTATACAACCACTGCTGTAGAGTCACAGTTGAAGACCAAGCTCCTGGTTTGTATTTGTCAATATGAAACAGATACTTTATATTTATCCTTGGGGATCAACTTTGAACTTTCACCAAGTGTATGTATGATCTCAGGGAGATGGCTGAAAATGTAAAAATCAAAGACAGACAGGTGGGCAGGCAGACAGGAAGTGAAAGCCAGCTACCCAGCAGATTTGGGCAGCTTTGGAGCACAACAGATCAGATGAGATTATCTCTCACTGATCCCCTGTACAGTCGACAGCAGATTCATTGATTCTCACACTGCCTGCCACAGCTCTGGCACTGCAGTCAAAAGTCAACCACAGTGGGTGAGAGAAGAAAACGCAAACAACAACAAGAATGAGTCCTCATGATCATCGTAAAACTACTGAAAGAGGCAAAAACTGCTTCATGAGAGAAAGACAAGTGAATGTGTCACGCTGCGGTCCATTCGTGTTGGAACACTAATAGCAAATCAAAGTTGGGCTTGTTTCGTCTTGCATGAATACTTTCACTGCTGCAAAGCACTTAACTTTGTGCAAACGAACCCTGATAATTAGGAGCTTAAAAACAACTACGACCTTCTTCCTTACCATGCTACGAGTTATCAGAAATCCTTGCAACAAGACATAAATATAAACAATGTTTAAGTATTATGCTGAAATGCAATTTGCCTTGACACACATCCAGCTGGGTGTGATGATCCCAGGAGCCTGACAGTGACCCACTGACCAGGACTGGCTCAGGATACATAAAGAGCCACGCATGCGTCCCTCCCTGCCTCTAATCCATGCTGCTGCTGTCCCGGATGGGGTATGCAAAGGGGGGCTGGGGGGTGTTAGAGGGGAGGGGGCAGTGAGCAAACTGTACAGCCACCATCCATTCCAGACACACAACCGCCAAATACCTGCTGTGCACATTTAGGCTGTAATGAGTGCACTGTCAATGGGAGGAAGCACGTTGCAGCAGAGCCGTAGCAGTTTGGCTGCCTGGATTCATCTGACCTACTTTCTCCCCCTTCGCTCCCCTCCCCTTGTGCCTCCATGGTCTGGGAGAGGAGAGGAGAGAAGAGGCAGAGGGGAGACCACCAGGACGGAAACAGCAAGCAGTACAGCATAGCAGCAGCCAACATACATATGCTCTATGGAGAAGCTTTTTTATGCACAGTCACATGAAGCTACACAGCATTCATTATTCATCATAGGCCATGAAAACTAAACAGAACAAAGAAAAACATGAAGTCATTTTATATTCAGCCTTAAAATAGATTGGTATCACTTTGGATCTCTTCATCATCATCCTCATCACCAGCATCATCATCATAGACAGTAGGCCTACATGAGACAGTGACAGCCTGACACACATGACACAGCTCCACCAAGCATAAACTTGCCTCCCTCCAGTTCGGTTTATTCCACAGAAAGGCTAAACAGCACAATTATAACACTTCAAAGACCTCTGACCTCTATTGTAACAGAAGCATGTTGAAATAGATGTATAGTTGATGAAACAGTATGACCCAAAAACATAGTAAACATCCAAGTGCCAGAACTGTTGGAAACAAATCAATGTGTTGAAACATAAGATGAATTATTATTTTGCAACTGTGAGCCGTCATTTATGGACCTAGAGTCTTTTCCAAACACATCTCTCGTGGTGGAAATTAATTCAGCTGTCAGCAAACATCTTGACATGGCTGTTACTATCCTACCACATTATAAAGCTGTTCTCAGATGTTGGAGCTCCAGCCCACGCTTTCCGAAAAATAACGCAACAACATAACTGTGCTCCGTACCTGCCCTCTCTCAAAGTTTTCCTTCTCCAGCTCCAGGCTGTTGGCCCCCCCGGTCCGTCGGATCACTTTGGGAATAGCGTTGGGGACTTGCTGCATGGAGCTTTTCACTCGATCCATTGTTGTCCGTTTCCTTCAGCGGCGAAAGGTAGAAAAAAAATAAACAACGTTTCGCCGATGGTCAGGTTTCAGTGTGGAAAAAACTAAAACTAAGAGCTGCTCTAACTATGGCGGGCAAAAGTCCATCTTGTGCTGGACTCGTCGCCCTGTTCACGGAATCATTTGGCTTTTTCTGTCCACCCAGTCAATGACAGCAGCAGCAGTCTGAACGGCACCGCGGTGAAGGCAGCACACGTGAGAGCAGCATTTCCGCTTTTACCCCTTCAAAATAAAGCCCTAGATGACTGCTTTACAGCGAAGCCATAGTGTGTGACCGTTCAGCCACATGTTTGAATCAGGCTTGTCCAAAGTCAGGCACAGGGCCAGTTGTGGCCCCCAGCTTTAATCGTATGCCACTTAAATGAATCACGTTCTAATTATGTATATTTACAGTTTCTGTCAGGTGCGTGAAAAAAACTAAGTATATCTGGTAACTTCTCACAAAAGTTTGCACTGTGCACAGGCTGCTTGTATAAAGCTAAAGTTCTGTAAATTCTGCAGAAAGTTAAGAACTCTTACAACTGATGTGTCTGAAGAAATGCATTAAGCAAGATGTGATAATGTGCTTCATGGACGTTAACAGTTCAAAAAACACATCAGAGGACACAAGACTAAATTACAGCTGTGAAATTATGACAATAAAGACAAAAGTTGATGCATAAAAATGGTTCAGAATGCAGAATCAGACATACCAGGGGCAAAAAATGTTTCGTAATCGTCTTTAAAACATTCCAGACGAAGCCCAGATCCTGATCCTGCCATAAAATATTGTAACATTTTTCACAGCTGAAGTTACAACTTATAGGTCTAATGATGGCACGTGAATGTGTGACTCTACTTCAGGAGAGTGATTTATTCCCCCTGAAACTCACTAAAAAGAAATACTTCTCAAATATTTTCACTGTTAATAAACATGCCAGTAAGAGCTACTGGCCCTTGGTCATTTTCACAGTGTCAATTGTGGCCCTTTTTAAATAAAGTCTGATCACCCATGGCTTAAATGAACTGGAGAAGCCATGGAGACGCAAATGATTATTTCTGGTTGAAATATGATTCATTTTTTAAATACATAAACAGAAACATAAGTTTTAGTAGTTGTATTTTATTCTTGATTAATTTGGGCACACTTCTAAAAAAGTATCAATATCACTATTGATATCTGCAACGCTGGCCCTATATTTCCTTGCTATCAGTTTGACACAAACTTTTGCAGTATTTTGCAGTACCACTATTGGAAAGGCTTTTACAGGACATGCCTTCGAGGAAACATGTCCGCGCATCTGCGTGAGAAAACGTTCAGCTTGTGTAAACTCCAGGCTTCGCCGCTATTTGGATATTTTCTCTGGCAACGGTCGCTGACTCCTCCCACCACTGTCAGCCACAGGCTGGGACAACAACAATATCCCGCCTCCAACATTAATGAGCGACATGTAGTCATTTTAACAATTCTTAACTTCTCATGACAGATCTAACCTGTGTCACGTTCAACTGAATGTTCATGTATAATGAGTGAGAAGGGTTTAACTGTTGGTACACCGGTCAATCCAGATTCAACTTAATCGGGAACTATTCAGATAGATATAGATATAGATATTGTTAAAGATATATTTTATTTGTGATTTAAACAGGCTGCCAAATGCAAAATTTCTATCCATCACATTAAGATATCAATGAACAGATGTTTACATAGATCCACCCACGTGTAGAATGATTGTATAAAGGAGCTATAATTTAACATTTGCCGAAAGATAATACAATATATTCCATGTATGTTTTAAAGATCATTTTATTGGATTTTCAAGAATATTCATATTAATTTAAGACATAATGGTCAAAGTTAGATTACAATGGGACACTACTGGTGGGACAGGTCAAAACACCACGAGAAAATTGATAGAAACTTCCCCAAAAACACACATTTATAGAAAGATTTGATACAGTAACAACAAGATAAAGATAATGACAATACTCTGAACTAATTTTGAGCATACCCAAAACATATGATAAAGGATTGCAGGTATTTATTTTGTTACATAAATTTAGTGAATTGGTTGATGTATGTTAGTGACAAAGGAATCTATGATTCTCTGAAAATCCGTTAAGTGGTATTAAAACATATGCAAACTTTGTATGCTAAAGTAAAGTTGGAACAGACTGTATCCCTGGCCGTACTGCCGGTCAATTGCAATGCCAATCAACCAACAAAAGTAGCACGAAATTCTCATTAGCAGTTGCCAACAAACTCAGAACTTTTCTTATCTAAATTGATTTAAAACATGCAGATTTAAACAAACAAACAAAACAAAACAAGACAAAAAAAAAAAAAAAACAGGTAAAGAAAACTGAGACTATCTGGGATTACCACAGTGCAGGTCAAACGTTTCTCATCAATGTTTTTTATATTCGTTACCTTCTATATGATAACTAATTCTGTAAAGTCATCATAACAATGAAAAGTCACGTGGTTATTCAGTGGGTAAAAAGGTGTTAAAGAATAACAGGATATGTTTTATAACTTTGATTTGGTCATAATGACTTGTCACAACGTGATTAGACATAATTCCTAAGTTCTTTGTCACTGATAATGAATCTGAATTTGCCGTACACAGCGCCACCTTTGGACTGACAGGTATTAGTGAAGAGTGCCACTAAACAGGAGCAGACCTGTCTGATCAGTGACAGAACAGTTTGTCCGCATTTACTGATTATTGCGTGGTAGTACTTTTGCTGTTTCCTTGGGTCCAGTATAATATCGATCAAGTAATAATTTGAATATCTTGACCTGAGTTAGTACAGACTCAACCTTCGCTTTTTGGCTCAGCTATCGAAGTCTGTTTGCTCTGCATGGCTCAGGGTTACCACCTGCAGGTCAAACCTGAGGACTACAAGTCAAATTGTATTGCATAAAATAACACCAATAAGGCCATATTCAACATTTATCCACAGACACATTATACACAATAGGAAAAAAAAACAAACACACAAAAAATGCGATCTTTGTAGTAGCCTTTGGTGCAGAGGGTAGGAAAGGCTCTCAGCCTTTTCTGTGGATGTAACAATACATAACAGCCCTTAATCAATTAACACTGATTCTTTAAAATTAAAGGCAGAGTTATTTGGATATATACCCAGGACATAGAGTTTGGTTTGTTGGGGAACATTGATCTGGGAAAAGGCCTTGGTCACATTCTGCAAAAATAATTGTACTTTTAAGCATTCCCAAACACAGTGGAACAGTGTTTCCCTTTCTTGAATTCAAGCAAATGTCTGGGATATTAGAAAATATTCTTTTCAATATAATGTAGAATTAGTTTGAACTAAAATGCAGAGGCCTCTAGATAAAGAGAAAGTATATGTACCTCAGCATGTTGCCAGCAGGCTTACTGTAGCCTACAGAGTAAAAAACACGTTCACCCCCTGAAAATAGGTTATGACCTCCAAAGTGTACCCACGGTATTAATTACTTGACGAGATGATGATGAAATGTCGCGAAATACAAACGTTTTCCAATCATTTAATTTAAGTGTAATTACACTGACAACATGAGGCCAGAGTGAGAACAAAAACCTTAAGACCTCTAAATCTCGCGAGATTAGCGCTGTAACGGAGGACTGGGGCTTGGTCTTGAAGTTTTCAGATGCATCTGTAGATGAATCATAACAGCATCAAGATGTCGGGACGATCAGGCCGCGCAGAGACCCGGAGTCGGGCTAAAGATGACATTAAAAAGGTCTTGGCCGCTATCGAGAAAGTGCGGAAATGGTAGGTGGTTTGTCTGGGGACAATATGGAGGGAAATGTTTAAGTAGAGACTGTAGCCTGATATCTGCTGCGTCGCTCAACAAACTTCAGTCGGAAAGTTGGGTGATTGAAGGTGCTCCTAACCAATCAATGCCCTTGTTTGACAGGTGAGGCGGGGCTAGCTGAGTTTTTTTTTTTTTCCGCCGAGAGCTGTCAATATGGCTACAGCTTCACATGCTGAGCGCTATAATCCACACGACTGTCTTGTCGCCACATTACAGGCAAAGTCATCGACACATCCCGACTGAATTTCATCGTTTATTACATGCTCTTAAAAAGTAATCATTGAGAATAAATGATCATTAGTCAACGTTTGGTTAGCTGTGATCTATTTGGGAGGAAACACGGACATTTACATTGTATGCGATTTTACTGATTGATGTGATCAAAGCAGTACGTGCAGCGCAGAAAGCAAAATAATGTCCTTCTGATTATTTTAAATCTATATTATCCCCAGGGAGAAGAAATGGGTAACAGTTGGAGACACATCCTTGCGGATCTTTAAGTGGGTGCCAGTTACAGAAACAAAGCAGGTGGGAGCTCTGCTTTGAACAACTCGATTGAAAGATTACTGTTAAATTGGTCTCCAATGAAGAAGAAATCTCAAGTCACTCCCCTCTTTGTTGTCAGATATACCGCACCAAATCCACAGGTGGAGACGTAAGGGGACTGAAAGATGTGGTCCTAGAAAACACCAATTCTCTACTGGACTTTACTGGTAAGCTCTCTGCAGGTATGAGTACCTGTTTTATTGTCTCACCTAGAAATGTTGCATTTCATTCAAGCTATTGCATGATAGTATGTGAATTCCTTTGTGATCTGCTCCAGATGAAAACAGCAACCAGAGCTTTCTTTCGGATGTGTACCAGCCTAAATTGGACAACAGCAGCAGCACATCCAGCTCCCAGCAGGTCAGCCCTCCACATACCTCCAGTCTCCGGACTGAAGACTCACAGCCCCCCATGTTGGGCCAAGAGAGTGTGGATGGTATGGAGCTATTTCTTGATGCATACATTTTACTCAGCGTCACCCCTTATTTCAGCAGTTTGTGAAGATTGACTCAATACTGTATTCATGAACAGCACTGAATCAATTCTAGAAATAACACACAATCACATATATTTACCATTTCACCCTACAATTATTTACACTTCACAGATGTATCAAACTTTTATTTTTTTTGAGTTAATTGTAACAATTAAGCATAGGAAGAACATTTATTTGTAACCTATGAATATATGTATGCTTGAACAGAAATACATTGTAGCTTCTTGTGATTTCAGAGCCGGTCCAGTCAGGACAGGAGGGGGCTGATGAGCCACCTACTCTTATCAAAGAGGATCTTCTTTCCTCAGGAACTATCAGACCAAGCAGCCCCGACACACAGGTTCATACTTAAATTTATTTATCATTATTTTATTATCAAAAAATAACTAGTTTGATTTAATTAGAAATAGATATACTAGAGATGGAGATGTTAGAGAGTTAATTTCCATATATTTTTCCCCTCAACATGTCTTAAAGTAGCCTATTCTAACCTGGTGAATGTGTTTTCTCCCTCTCAACAGGAAGAGTTGGATGAATCTGGAGCACCTCCTTTAAAGAAGATTTGCACAGGAGAGAATTCTGTTCTTAGATAGCTTATTTATAATCATTTTTGTTAAAATGCACACAATACCTGTCTTTAGTCATATTAGCTAAGCTTTTAA
Source organism: Thalassoma bifasciatum (assembly GCA_008086565.1). NCBI lineage: Eukaryota > Metazoa > Chordata > Actinopteri > Labriformes > Labridae > Thalassoma > Thalassoma bifasciatum. The sequence continues at coordinate 96,912 of RPOG01001997.1, forward strand.
AATTATTCTATGGTTCTATTGATATGTTAATGCAAATATTACATTTCAGATAATTACACAAAAGGAGTATTTGCTGCAAGTTTTGTTTTCTTTGAAATGTCTTTAAATTGGTAAAATTAAAGATAAGGATTTTACAAACTATGGTGAAGCACTGCTGTTGCAGGTGGTGTGTATTATGTTTTAGCTACTGCAAATGCTGATTTTTCTGGCTAAATGCTTCTGATGGACATATTTTGCATCGGACCTTTACTTTTGCATGTTCACATGCTTTATTGCTTTTGTGTTTGGACCAATTCAAGAAAATATTTTGAATTTGTCACTTTATGCAAATCAATGTTTAAATATGCTTATTGTTTTTACCCGTTTTGGATCAAGTTTTCTTTCATCTCGTTACATTCGAGAATAAATGCTCTTTTGATATTCATGATATAATGCCCTGATATTATTAGTGGTTGGTAGATCGATGTAAGATATCGATACCGGCATTGGTATCATTACTGATCAATACTTCTGTAGTAGTTTATCTGCCATTATGAGCAAGCTGTTTGATCAAATGATTCACATAATGCTGGAGTGTAATAATTATTGATATCCATGATAATTCAGATACCCTTCTTCAACAAATCAGAAAAAATTACAGCACATGATTACTTTCTGTTTAGAACATATTTGTTTGCTTTCATTCATGAACAGAAACTATTATCTTTAGTGGTTGTGTGTTACTCTAGATTAATTTGGACAAGCTATTCGTCTATGTAAATTATATCAGTATCAGCACCGATATTCGTGATACTGTCCCTGTGTTTACTTGTTATCGATAATTTTTTCGGTATCACACACCACTGATGTTCATAACTGAAAGTCAAACCGCTATAAATTATTATTCTTAATTCAAAATGATGTTGCCGGATAGCATCCACTCTCCATCATATAGGCCTATCACTGCATTTAACTACCACATTATGAACTCCCTTTTGTTTAGTGAGTATTGTCTTCACGTGAGGCCTACATCACACACTCCAATCAATTCCTCAATGCAAATAGAAATGCACTGAACATATTTTTTTTTATTTGGCCTACATTATGAGGTATGAAAACATCCTTTGCTCCTTTCTTTCTGTAATCAGCTGACCTCTACTCCTAATGAATATTCTATAGGGGCGTTGTTTATCCGGAGGGGCCGTTCTATCCTGATAATAGACAGGGCGTAAGAGCCAATGATATCCTTTATAGGACGAATCCAACAAAGGCGCGTTTAGTGGAAGCCAATGAACGTGGAGAAGAGGCGGGCCGTGAATGCGACGCTGCTTGCTGCCGGGGAAACGGGGTACTGACTGGGAACTGAACTGTGCCGGTGGACTAGAAACTCCCGCCATTTCGACAAGGAATTAACCTCTTGATTGATCCAGGGTACTTTTCCGTCACTCTTACTACGCTTTTACTTGGCAACAAGGGGATCCGACATTACGGATGTACGACGGGAACATTTCAACATAAGAAACAGGCTTAGTTCGCAAAGACTGGGGCTTGTGCAGCTCACCAGTCCTCCCGCCGTTGAACTGAGCTTTTGCTTTTGCCGCGAGTTTGATTTCACTGTGGTTTGCATCCTTTCATGTGCTTCTGGTGGATATAAAAGTTCACCAACCACACCGAGAGACAAGTTCAACACTCTGCCAGTCTTAATGGGTATTGTGTAAAACCAGCATGACAACTCTACGAGGGGAGAGATTAAGGATGCAATGAGACTGGCGGCGAGAAGCGCACTGTTATTGTTTTGCAACGAGCTAGCATCCAGCCTCCCAGCTAGTCAGTTAGCTGCTGCACGTTGAGTGCCGGGCCTGCCGGCGGTAACGTGAGACGTGCGAAGATATCTGGAAACACTCGTATAAATGCTGAGGACACAACATTGTTTATCGTTTCAGTAGTTCGTGACTACCTGATTTTGTTATACAACCGAGAGCTGTGCCATTTGTTTATTCGAAATGGCACCGCTTTTAGGCCGGAAACCATACCCACTCGTTAAGCCGCTACCCGAGCCACCAGGCCCGGGAGAAGAGGTCTACATCATCGAGCACACCAAGGAGGCCTTCAGGAACAAAGAGTATCCTTTGACGTGATGCTGATGCTCACTTTCTACAGCCGGCATGTTCTCATTTTAAAACTGGCTTTTATCGGTGCTATTGACTCGTCGTCCACACAGCCACTCGCCTATCATTTTGTAAGCAACTCACTTGCCATATTTTTGTGTATCTTTACGTTTTCCCCATTCAGTGTTTCTCCGCATGTACACACTCTTGATGACAGCCCTGCTAACTAGCCATTCCTCTAGCGTTAATCAACTCATTATATAAGAAAAGCTAATTTATGACTTCACTTAGTCGACAAAAGATATGTTGTTGTGTGAAACATGACACAAGTCAAATGCGTAGCTTTGTGAGGACGGCTGCTAAAGAAGTCCTTTTACCTTCAGCTGCCTCGGCCTGGCTGTCAAATGCCAACGCTAACAGCGCAGCTAGCCCGCTGCTAACGGTTGGTACGATCCCATTATTTCACAACGGCCCGTCTCCTCCTTTAGCCAGAGGTGTTAGCTCATAACGTTAGCAACCAAGGCTATGTGGAGCTACCTAGCCGTGGCTCCTGCTACACTTATTATTGTACTTTGACAATAAAGGACAACGGTCATCAAGGAGCCACTTATTGACTACATTTCAGTGGAAACTGTTCGTTTTGAGAAATATTTCAAAAACTTTGTCCGATTGTTTATAACGTTCATGTGACGTTCGTATACGTAACCAGGCTGTGACTGTCAGAAATCCTGTGAAAGCTGTTATGACATCTCAGTAACACACATTGTTAGTGAAATATTCTTTAACAATTTTCAATGCAATTTAGATTAGCAACAGATAATATACTTTCTTAGATTTGTATCTATGTGGTCATTTTCCACTTGGATGGTTAAACTCATCAGCTTTCAAGTCTCAGTCATTTTTCAGTAACTGCCGGTTTGACTGCGACGGGTCACGAAACATTAATAACGAAAAAGATCTAAAATTTGTGCTAAGCTATTTTTGGTTAAGTAGATCAGTGGTTCCCAAACTTTTTGTGTGTCAGGTACATCAAAGGACGGGTATAAATTTCAAGGCACACCTATTGTGCCAAATATCCTTTATTACGTGTTATTACTCATGTAAAATATCAGTAAATGTGCATAATTAATGACTAATGCTAATAAAATGTGACAAAGAAAACAATATTACCCATAAAATATTTTTAAGCAAAATATTTCAAAAGTTAATTTGAAACTCTGTGAAATTTCGCTTCATTCAATCAGCAACACAACCATCTAAACCAGACGGATCACAAAATTAAAAAGTTAAAAAGTTAAGCACTAAGATCTGCCAATTCAAGAAAGCTGAACTGTCCATTGTCAACATTTGGCCTTTTTAGGTTCATTGCTGTTGTTTTCTCTATCCATACCTATTCATAATATTGATTTTTTTTTTCCTGTGACTGAAGTGTCTTTGAGCAAGACACTGATTACCAAATTACACTTGCTGTTAGTCAGAGGTTTATGAATGTATGACTGAATGAGAACAACTCATACTGAATAGTTGCTTACTTTCCATCAGTAAGTGAATGGTGTTTGAATGGATGAATATGACGAATGTGTGTGAGAAAGGCATACAAAGAGCTGAATAAGTACAAGTCAGTTTGCCATCATTGAGAAGGACGGTGATTCTGTAATAATTTTCCCCAATCACTAGAGGCATTAAGAGTTTTTCCTCATCAGTTGCAGACTTGAGTGTGACCCTTTTGGTTCTGTTTCCTAACACGTCTTTACTCTTTCAATCTTGGTATGTAATCCAAGGAGCAGTTTGAATGCATCTGTGAAACGTTGCAATGTCCTTAACTCATCATCTACAGAGAGTACGAGGCTCGTTTGGAGAGGTATGCTGAGCGCATCTGGACCTGCAAGAGCACTGGAAGCAGCCAGCTCACACACAAAGAAGCATGGGAAGAGGAACAAGAAGTCACAGAACTGTTAGTATTTTATCCGATCTTTGTGTGCTCTCGTTGGACTTATGTCATTGTCTAACCTCCGGACAGGGCTTTTTTAGATTTTGCACAGCTGCTTTATCCTTGGTGCAAAAATCTCGAGGATAGACATCTTGAATGTCATGCTTTGTATTCAGAAGGCCTGCAAATCTCTGGTCCTAATCAACCTATAAATATCACCGTTTGGTTTTATAGATGCTTTGGTCCAAGAATACAGATTAGCCTCTCTAATGAGAGCCCAAAGAGTATCAGGGAAGAGCCACACTCTGCAAGTGAAGGTCACAAGGCTTGATGCTTCACCCTGATTGGATAAATGTAGTGCTCCTCCTCTTATTCTATTTAGAGGGTGTGTGATTGAGTCATCCTTGAATCTGCAACTGTCTGGTGAGAGTTGCCCTATCCTCCTGGTTAATTGAGTGCCTGCCCCTAAATATTTCAGGAGTATTTCAGCTGCTTGCTTTTAGTCCAAAAACCACCATTTTGTTGACCATAAGCACTGACTGTGTAACATCGGCACGCAATAACTGCATCAGTGTTTGTCCCAGAGAGATGGCAGAGCAGTGCTCAGCAGCCCAGCGTACGACTGGCATGGGATCATTGGCTGTATTTAAGTCCAGTCTAATTATATCTGCCAAGAGATTGCACTCCCCCTGCTGGTCACTCTCATACCTCCTTTATCCTGTTATGTAAACCCAGTGATGGGTGCACCAAAGAGACATGACTATGTGGAACAAACAATGTGATAAATAGAGAGCATCACACCCAACAACAAATTCACTTTATGACTGATGAATTCTCTTTGATTGGTTTTAGAAGTTGTCAGCTGATTGAAAGTAGAGAACATTAAAAAACAACAACAGCATGCATATTTGGATGTAGAATGTGAAATGATTCATACTGACCCTTGAGCCTTTTTTCTACTGCAGGCTTCAAGAGGAGTATCCACAATGGTTCGAGAAGCCAGTCCTGGAGATGGTCCACCACAACACAGTGTCTTTAGACAAACTGGTAGAAATGGCCTGGGTGGAAATCCTCACCAAGTATGCTGTGGATGAAGAGTGTGACTTCCTGGTTAGTTTGATGTGTTTTATTTTTTGAAATGTACAAGCAATGAAACAGACGTGATATACTGAGATTTGTGAGGACTCCAGTGTTGATTCAACATAAAATTGTCATCATAGAATAAGGAATTAATCTTTTCAAGCATAAAAACATGGTAATATAAGTTTTTGTTGGGCTCATTAAAGGAAATTCTCATTTGCAGGAAGGCTTTAAATTAAAGATGTGTCAACAGTGTAAATACTGGATGTGTAGTGTTATTGTATGATATTCAAGAGATCCAGTGTATGATTCTCATGAGACCTCTTCACTTTAGGTGGGAAAGGACAAAAGTTTACGAGTGAAAGTGGTGAAGATCCACCCCCTGGAAAACCCTGAGGGAGAGACAGGGGAGAAGAAGCTTGAAGGTGCCTGTGATTCTCCATCCAGCGACAAGGAGAATGCAAGTCAGGAGAACCAAAGGAAAGAACCTCCACCCAGAGAGGAGGAAAACAGGAGGGAAAGTCTCAGTGAGTACACTGAATTAATACAGAAAATAAATTTTGACGTGCAAGGGGTGTCCAACACAACCCTTTATCAGCTCATCCCTGTTTTTTTTTTGTATCATAAGTTATTGTTGCTCTTCCCATCAGGTGATAGAGCACGGCGCTCTCCTAGGAAACTTCCTACTGCCATGAAGGAAGAGAGGAGGAAATGGGTGATGCCAAAGTTTCTTCCCCATAAGTATGATGTCAAGCTCATCAATGAGGACAAGGTTTGTATTGCCTTAGTTTTTTTTTGTTGTGAGCTCCATAATTTTTAGGAATACAGTGTTCTTTTTAAAAAAAAATCCTTTGAAAAAACACAATTTTTTAAAGAAATGGACTCTTAATCTCCCCTCTGACTTTTCTTACAGGTCATCAGTGATGTCCCAGCAGACAGCTTGTACAGATCAGAGCGACCGCCAACAAAGGAGATCATGCGTTATTTTATTAGACACTATGCTCTGAGGCTGGGCATGAATGAAAGTGCTCCCTGGGTGGTTGAAGACGATCTGGTGAAAAAGTTTAACCTCCCTAGCAAATTCAGTGACTTTCTTCTCGATCCACACAAGGTAAACAACTTTAGTCACGTGTGTTATTAGTGACAAAGTGCAACCTCATTTTCTCTTTTTGCTGATGCACTTTTTCCTGTTTTACTTAAGTTTTTGGCAGAGAATCCATCAGCAAAGCGTAAGAGTCTGACCTCTCCAGAGGGCAAACCTAGCAAGAAGCTGAAGACCACAGACACGCCAGGGGAGGAGTCAGGAAACGAGAAAGGCGAGAAGAAAAGGAAAAAGAAGAAGGACGCTTTAGGCATGCCTCTCAGTCCAACCATCTGGGGCCACATGCAGGTATGCTTATCCGTATCAGCGTTGCCATGCCTCAGGTAGACTATATCTCTGCGTATGAGGCTGTGTCTGTAGGATGAAGAGTTGCTTTAAGGGCTGATTTTTTTCTGTTTTTCAGAAAATTACGATGAATGGCTCCCCACTCAAGGTCAAGAGCCCAGGAACTCCAAAAAAAGGAGAAGGCAAAAGCTCAACTCCCTCAACTCCAAAAGCAGGAAGAAAGTCTGGGGAAAAGAAAGAGTTAAAGAAAACTGGAAAAAGTGGAGAAAAGAAGCTAAATGTCCTCAAAGCTTCTAAAAAAGAGGGTAAAACTGGTCCTAAAACACCGAAGATGAAGCAAATGACTCTACTCCATCTGGCCAAGAGCACACCTTCCGGAAGCCCGAAGAAAAGAGCCAGAAGTTCTAGTTTGGGGACCCCTAAGCTGGGAAAGCCACTGCATCCTATGGCTCTGCATCTCCTTCGTTATTATAAGGAGAACAAGGGCAAAGAAGACAGGAAAACTTCCCTTTCTTCCATGATCTCAAAGGCTGCAAAAACCTTGTCCCATGATGATCGGGGGCGATTGCCTGAGGAGCTGCGAGAGCTGGTGCAGAAACGCTGGGAGCTACTGGAGCAAAAGAAACGCTGGGCAGCAATGAGCGAAGAGGAAAAGCAGGAAGAGATGAAGAGAAGACGTGAGGAAGTCCGAGAGAAACTGCGAGAAAGGGCCAAGGTGAGGCGTGAGAAGGAATTTCTAGTGCGCCTTGAACAGTCACGCAGATATGAGGACCAAGAGATCAAGGGTGGCAAGAACCTCCCAGAGTTCAAGCTTGTTGATATGCCTGAGGGGCTGCCCAACACTTTGTTTGGTGATGTAGCAATGGTGACGGACTTCCTTCACTGCTATGCAGGGCTCTTGATGCCAGATGACCAGTATCCCATCACAGCAGCGTCCTTGATGGAAGCACTGGCTGGGGAACGGTCGGGCTTTCTCTACCTAAACCGTGTGCTGGTGGTGCTGCTTCAGACACTGCTGCAGGATGAGCTCGCAGAAGGCTACAGTGAGCTTGATATGCCTTTGTCTGAGATCCCCCTCACCATGCACTCAGTTTCAGAGCTGGCACGGTTATGCTTGCGACCATGTGATGCTCATGGTGAGGACAGTGGTCAGGGCTCAGAAGACTCTGGACCATTAGGAGACTTTGATGATGTGGTGACCAGTGAGTTCTTGGAAAAGCTTGAAACAATTGAGGTGTTTGAGTTGAGCCCTGAAGAGAAGGTCAGCTTGCTCGTAGCCCTGTGCCATCGTATTCTCATGACATATTCAGTTGAAGACCATGTTGACGCCAAACAGCAGCGCTCAGCTGAGCTGTGGAAAGAGCGTCTTGCAATGATGAAAGAGGTCAATGACCAGAAGAGGGAGGAGAGGAAAAAGCGCAAGGAGGAGAACAAAGGTATGCATGAGTCACACTCATTTTTACCCTGAACTGAGTTAATATCCACAAAACATTTATCCATCCTCTTTTGTCATGTGTTTACTGTAGATATTGATGATTTTTGATGATCAACAAAATGCAAGGCAGAAAACTTGTGTATTGCCTTGTCTATCATAACTAAGGAATGAATTTTGTCATGGGTCAAAGGTGAGAAAAAGAAAGAGGGGTCTACAAAGAGGGAAAGCAAAAAAGACAAAGTGGAGCTGAAGGCAGAGCCAGAACCAGAGGACATGATCAGCTCAGTGAAGAATAGAAGGCTCATGAGCATTCAGGCAAAGAAGGAGAAAGAAGAGCTGGACAGACAGAATAAAGGTAAGAAGAGAGAGCCCCTGATAGTTAAGCGATGATTTCATTACAAGTCGATGTCCCTCACTTTCATTTGCAATCACTCTGTCACCTCTAGAGCGTATGGAGAGGGAAGCAGAAGAGGAGCGGGTACGAAGACAGAGAGCTGCCACAGAAAGGGCCTTCCAGGATGGTATCGCAAAAGCAAAACTTGTCATGCGCAGGAGCCATCTGGGCACAGACAGGAATCATAACCGGTTAGTGCTCCACGCAAATACACTAGAATTACACTGAGATTAGTGTACTTTTTTAATCTTGTCCTTTCAGTAATGTCAGTAATAACCATAGTTGTTTAATATTTGTTTTGTCCAGATACTGGTTGTTCTCTGATGTGGTTCCTGGTTTGTACATTGAGAAAGGCTGGGTGCATGAAGGCATCGACTACAGTTTTACTCCTCCCCCTGAGGAAAAACCAGCTGAGCCTGAAGTGGAGGAAGAAGATGTTGCATCTTCTACTACTCAAGATTCACAAGGTACAGTAAAAGAAGAACAATAATTTCCATATTTGTATTTACCAAAAAAACCCCAGTGCTAAATGATGTTAGAAACATCAATTGTCAGTCTTTACAATTCATCTTTTTTAAACCATCATCTTCTTTTTATGTTGTAGGAATTGAAAAGGATGATTGCAGCATAGACGGTGCTGTGAGTGAGGGGGCCCAGCAGGGCGCAGCAGTCGACGTTTGTATAGAAACTACTGTTCCCAAACAGGGACAGAACCTCTGGTAGGATATTTTACGCCGTTTGTATCTCTGCCTTTGACTTGACCCATTTCATTTTCTTTATCATCTCACAGTCTCATTGTTACCTCCTTTGCCTCTAGGTTCATTTGTGACAATGCAGGTGAGCTGGAGGAGCTGGTGGAGAGTCTTCATTCTCATGGGGTGCGAGAAAGTGATTTGAAGGCAAAGATACAAAGCAGGTGTGTAAGCTTTTTAATAGGAAATGTGGTAAATGCTTGAAAAAATGTGAAGGAAGGGTGTCTTACTCTAATTTCTTTTCAAGTCACATCATGTTTCCAGTGGCACAATGCTTTTTGGTGACTCTCACAAAAAGCCAAAGTAGCTCTGAATGTATTGTTAAATGGCTGATCTTGACGTCCTTCAAATTACAGTTGATTTACAAAGAGGAATGGAGATTTGACAACAGTAGAAAGATGCACCACTGATGTGTGAGATCCTGAACATTCTGTAATTGTGTAAAAGTAAATTACACAGTCAGAACATCCACAAGATTTGTGGGGAATTTTGGTTTTAAGAAGAAAAGCTCTTCAAGAACAACATGAAGTCTCCCATCCAAAGCAGAATGTTGTATTTAGTTAAACTGGAGTAATTCTGAAACTGAAAGCAAAGCTGTCCCTTTCCTCCTCAGGTACCAGGACATTGTGCACTCGATCCATTTGAGTCGTAAGAGTAAAGTGGGCCTCAGGGCCTGTGATGGCTTTGAAGAACTGCTGAACTACCTGCGCAGTGACGTCCAGGAGATTGCCTCAAGACTCCAGAAAGGAGGCCTGGGGTACCTGGAGGATAACGTGGACATTGAGAAGCAGGTGATGAGTCAGTCTAATTACATTCAGTGTATGTTGTCCTGTAGTTCCAACACAAAAGACAATGTAATGTATCGTTCAGACATCCTTTAGGGTTAAGTTGTTGTGTTAATTTCTCTGTCAGTACCTGTTTCAAACAATTTTTCATTCACAGCTGAAAGACATGAAGAGCTTGAAAGAGTTTGGCGAGTGCATCATCACCATTCAAGCCTGTGTGATCAAAAAGTTCCTGCAAGGATTCATGGCCCCGAAACAGAAAAAGAAGAGAAAGCAGGGAGGGGAAGAAAGCAGCAAGGCCGAAGAGGTTGATGATGAGAAGAGGTTGGCTGAGGAGGCCAGGGTAAGAAAAAATACTTATTAGTGGGTCACAGCACATCATCCCCGTGATGAGCTGACATTAGAGCTTTACTCAAAAAGACGAGCTGCTCGTGTACGGTTAAAAGTTAAAAGATTAAATAAAATCTAGAGATTTATTTTTCAGACTCTGTTATGGAAGTTTGTTTACAACAAGGCTGGTCTTCTCATTGTAGGTGGCGACAGCAGTGGAGAAGTGGAAGACTGCTATCCGGGAGGCCCAGACCTTTTCCCGCATGCACGTCCTGCTAGGGATGTTGGATGCTTGCATCAAGTGGGACATGTCTGCTGAAAACGCACGCTGCAAAGTCTGTCGCAAGAAAGGTAGGCACAAAGTTCTCTGAGGCAAACTTAAATGTGCGCTCCATATTTGATTCAGAGTTAATGAAGGCCTGGCACCTGTAACCTTTCAAAAAATTACATCAATGTTGATCACATAGAAACGGTTTGTTCAACAGTCAGTTGCTGATGAGTGTGCACTAGACCTTGAAGCTTCAGTTTAAGTGCTGTAAAACTGAGTTACATTTGCTGGTTTTTGCCCTCCTGTCAGTGCTCAGACAGAGTCCTTGTGTGTTGAGGCTGATGGAGTCAAAGACCAAATCCAGACAGGGCAGCAGGGACAGGCTCAGAGCAGAACAGACTAGTATTGTCCAACAGGTCTATGTACGGAGCTGGCAGCTCTGCAGGCAAACAGGTGAACCTGTAGAGATAAGATGATTGAACAAGTTATATTACATTCACATGAAATACTGTGCACAAGGTTTGTTCTTATATTTGAAGTTAAGTGCAGGAAATGTAAAATGGGAGGAATGTGAAAATGTCAATGTTGCTTTAAAAAAAGTTAATTTCATGACTTTGATAATCCTCCAGGTGACGATGAGAAACTTATCCTCTGTGATGAGTGCAACAAGGCCTTCCACCTGTTCTGTCTCAGACCGGCTCTGTACAGAATCCCTGATGGAGAGTGGCTGTGCCCAGCATGCCAGCCCACTGTGGCTCGACGAGGTTCCCGCTCAAGGTAACTGCCAAACGCTTGCTTCGTTGTCATCCTTGACATCGTTGATGATTTGTGATTTTATTTTCAAATTGTAAGAAACGCTTGAAAGCTAACTCTGCTTGTTTTGGCTCAAAACTGCTTCCTGTCTTTGCAATTGTTTGTGAGAGTTTTAATCTTAAACCTTTTTGTTGCAGAAACTACAACCAAGACACAGATGAAGAAGAGGATGAGGAGGAGTCAGAAGAGGAGGACTCAGAGGAAGATGAAGAGGATGAGGAAGAAAATGACTACAAGGCCATGGGGCACTCCTGTGAGTATAAGTAAAAGAAAGTGAAACCAAGTTTTGGGTATTAGACATTCTGTCTTGGGGTCTTTTGAGCACACCTTAGTCCACAGATGGTTAGAGACTTAGATGGTTTATCTGTTGAAAACAAATACAGAACATCAAAAATAAATACACTCTCAGTTTTACAGAAGAGAAAGAAATCACAGGTTTTGGAAAGTCTGGATCCTGATGGCTGGGAATGGGAGGAATGCTGGCAGGGAATTCCCTCCCCTGTCCTCACTCTGTCTCCATTGTCTGTGTGTTGTCATGTCACAAGCTCAGGTCTGGACCTTAAGCTTTGAAGCCCAGGCTCATCCTGGTTTCACTTCGAGTATGTGGCAGGATGATCCCCCTCTGTCAGTTCAAGCTGCTTGTCAAGGATAATGATGTAGAAAGTTTCATACACTGGTGCCAAAGAGTTGAAGAGAGGAGCATAGTTCACAAAGTCAACCACCCTCAGGGGGCACATAATGAAGCTTTCAGTCAGTCGACAGCTTTTTTATGGAGTGCACTTATCACAGTTGGTTCAAACGATAACTTCATTACAAAGACTCTCAACTTGACATGAAACATGATCATTTAAAGATGTTTTTTCTTTGCCTCTTGAATGCTTACACTCCTTAACCTGTTATTTCTTCTTTTTCTTGTTGTCTTCTACTCTTTATTTCTCTACAGTGAGACCAAGAAAGAAAAATAAGCAGTCTTCATCAAAGAAGAGTTCTAAAAATAAATCCAAGAAGTCGTCTACTTCAAGTACTCAGAGCAGCAAACAGAGGGCCGGCCCTAACAGCCCAGCAGACATCGATGAACTGGTGAGAAAAGACTCATACACAGTAGATGAATCGGTTCTTTTAAGGGTACATGTTAAAAAAGAAAAATAACACTTTGGTTTAGTTAAAACTAAGTCAGCCCTTGTTTTGTTTGTTCTAATTTGTGTATGTGCGTCTACACCTCTGCAGGTGCGTCAGAGTTCACAAACAGGAGTGCGCAGGCAGGTGCTGGAGCTGGAGAGGTGTGAAGAAATCCTCAAGAAACTGATGAAATTCCGCTTCAGCTGGCCTTTCAGGTGAGCGATGGACAATCTTCAATGTTTGACTTCAGCCTCCAGTTTATGAAGTTTATGAGCAATATAGAGTCAACTGTGGAGACTGAATCTTAACAATCTATTTATGGTAGAAGCTTCTGTGCTAACACTGTATTATAAACCACAAAAAATTAAAGCCATTGGAAAGTGAAGTAAGAGATGGAGATCGTTTGAATAAGAGGGGTTCTTCATCTGTAGCGTGTTGCTGCAAGAAGTTACCTTGACCGTATAAGGTCTTTGCAATCAGCATTATGGAAAAAGGGACAAACCACCGACTACAGCAAATGTTGCTCAGACTGATTGCTTCACATATATATGACTGGCAGCACCTCCAGTTTTGTTATCATCATCAAACCAGAGCCTAACAAACTGGCCCTGTCCTCATGCTCTGCTCCCCCCACAGGGAGCCTGTGTCTACAGACGAGGCTGAGGACTACCTGGACATCATCTCCCAGCCCATGGATTTCCAGACAATGCTGGGGAAGTTCAGCCAGGGCTTGTATCGACACGCTCAGGATTTCCTTGAAGACATAAAACTGGTCTTCGCCAACGCAGAGGAATACAACCAGCAGGGCAGCACCGTGCTCTCCTGCATGGTAAAGACGGAGCAGTCGTTCACAGAGCTGCTCCAGAAGCTGCTGCCCGGCCTCAGCTACCTCCGCCGACGCTCACGCAAACGCATCAGCCAGCAAGCCGTCACATCTGAGGAAGATGACGAGGAAGAGGAAGAGGAAGAGGAGCAAGAAGAAGAAGAAGAAGAAGAGGAGGAGGAGGAGGAAGAACCGAAGAAAAAGATGCAGAATGGTAAATCAAACCGGAAGCCAGCCAGGAATGGTCGAGGTCGCAGAGTAGAGGAAAGCGAGAGCGAGGAGGAAGACGAAGAGGACCAGGAGGAAGAGGACGATGGTAGAAGGAGAAGTAAGCGCTCCTCTGCTACGTCAGGAAAGAAGGATTACAGGGAGCAGGATAGTGATGGCGAGCGAGACACACGCAGAACTCGTCATCGGGGGGGCCGCGTCGACGCAGGCAGTGATGAGGAGCGGTCCAGCCAGCAGCGACATTCCAAGAGACAGAAACGCTCATGAAGTCCAGGGTGCTTTTTTTGTTGTTCTGTCTTCTTTGCTTTAAAACATCTGTTCCGCTCTTCTCTGAAACGATCAAGAGGCCTCTTCCTCCTCCAGCCAGCGGGACTTAATCCTCAGAAGGACTTTTTTGTGTTTTTGAACTCTTATGTTCATATTTTGAAAAATGACAAAAGAAAACTGATTTATATTTGTACTGTTTTAATATTGGTGTATTTTTTTTTCAACAAGATAAAGGAGAGGTCCTCCTAGCCCTTAAAACTCTTTGAATTGAATCTCAGTTACAGGCTGTTAACATGCTCACACATACCCACGCTGACATGTTGTCCTGTGGACTGCGTTGTACTCTCAAAACACCTGTGCTGTGTAATCTGAGGCTCGTCTACACCCAGCCATCACTTCAGTGAGGCGTTTCAGGAAATCTTACTGGTCCCAACCAAACCTCTGTTACAAGTCATGGTGTTTTAGCTGATTTTAAGTACATGTGGTGTCCATGTAGCCAAAACTCTCTGGGAAGTTTGTCTCGCCGTAGAAACAGCTCTGTTGGCTGAACTGCTCCTGTCACCTGTAAATCTCTTCTTTCTGTGCTTTATCACACCAAAATGATCTGAAATGCAAGTTTATAGACAAACATGCTTGGCGTTTACTAGTCGTAGAGTTTTTTCTTTTTCCAGTCCAGGTTCAGATGTATTGTGAAAATCTGACTTTTCATGTGTAATCTTCTCACTAACACTCAAGTTTCATCTCAGCTCTTGGTGCCAAGATGTTTTTAAAACCTGGGACCTGACTTTGGAGTCTCTTTCTTGGCGTGTGGAGCTGACCAGCCTCTCCTCCTCTGTAGTGCCCCGCCACTTTAAAAGAACCGGTACCTCAATGCTCCGTCAGTCTGCACTCCTCCTGTGTAAAGTGCACCTATTATGCCAGCAGCTACAGGACCATACTTTATTAAAATTATGTGCATAAACATTTGTAAACAGTGTTTAAAACAACAAATGTGATGTTTGTTAAGGAAATGGGCATTTTTGAATATTTGATATTTTTTGCACATTTTGTTTGGTATTGTAAATGACAACTTGTTAGTCAATCTTAATCACATCCAATAAATTGAATAAGGTTCAACCAGGGCTCTCTTTTGTAATCAATGTTAGTATATTCCCGTTTTGCATTTGTCACAACAGAAACAATGAAATTAGTAACCTTTTAAACGTTTTGAGACACCCTGCAGCTTCTGTCGCTCCCTGAATGTCCTGGTTCACACACCAGGTGGTGCTCTCCCCCTGCACTCTGGTTGCTCTCATCCCAGTGGCAGCGCTGTTCTCTGGACCTGACTCTCACTGATCTGTGTGCTCACTGGTCATTAAGAGACAGTAGAGCTGTATGATGCAGATGTTGAACTTTTCATTTGTTGAAACAAGAAATCAGTGAAAAAAAATCTTCTGCAAAAAAAAATTAGTTTTGAAATCAAAACATCAAACAAAAACTGATTGAGCAGAAACTCCTCTGGTTTGTGGTGAAGTTGCCAGTGATGTAAATCTATCTGTAAATCCTGATGAAGCAGTGGTGGGGTCTCCCTCCTCTGTGCTGTGCTGTGCTGTTCTTCTGTGTTTCTCCCATGCTGTTATCATAATATTTTTACTAACCTCATTTGTCTGCTGATTGTTTTCCACCCCTTTCATTTTAATTCGGCTTATTATGGACACAATTGCCATTTGGTCTAACCGCTCTGATGATTATTTGACACTTCGATGAGCGTACAGAAAGTGACTGCCCTTCTCAAGTCGAGATCTGACTGTAAATGCAAACTTTGGTCTTGGGGGAGCTTAAAAACAAACTTTTACACTTCCCTTTTTATATACATATATATATCTATATATTTATAGTTCAAATCCAGGTCTGGGCAGGTTCAGAGAATTCACATGTAAAGGATTTCCTGTAAAGTCTATAGACAAAAACTGCGGTTTCTCCATGTTTATTTATGTGAAGACAGTGAGCTTCTCTATGTCGGACAGACACATCACTGCCATCTGTAAAACTTTGTAACAAGACAATGAACTGGGAGGAAAGCAGGTTTGCTGTGGCCTCTGACTGATGTTGTATAATCCTTTTCAAATAAAACATCAAACAGTTTCTTTTTCTTGTGTGGGGTCTTTTCTCAGAATCACCAGCGCTCTGAATGGAGACAAAGTTAGTTTGGACAGGATTGCAAAGTGTACTCGACTTTAACTACTGGGTAAAAACATTTTTATTTGATTGTGCTTGGTTGACAGACATGCGGAAGCCCAAAGTGGCATTAATGCATCATTTTCATCAATACAACTGCTTTGATAAGACACTTTCACAACAGCACTGAGATGGAGAAAGAGCCTGTGGTTTACCCGTCGCTCTATTTTCAGTTCTTTTCTTAAAGTGTTTACTTGTTTTTCTTGATGAGAGTCAAGGATAACTCTTCAAAATCTTTACACAATGACATTACAATTTTTGGAGGATATAGAAAAAACTTTTTCAGCCAAAGGCACCATGCTCAACTTTTCTACTGCAAGCAAATCTGCCAAGCA
>RPOG01001998.1:0-113129 GCA_008086565.1 Thalassoma bifasciatum
ACTTGCTCATCGCAGCAAAGTACTATGCCATTGGTGGGTTCAGGTGAGACTTGAGTTTTTATCTTATCTTGACGTTAGGTCTTTGCAAATTATATACCATTAGCAGGTCTAGACCTGCTGTTTTTGTAAAGTGTCTTGAGATAACACCTGTGATTTGGTGCTATATAAACAAAGAGACTGATTGATTAATCACTGGAAGATGGCACTGACAGACACAGGGTCTGCTATTACCTCTGATAAGCAGCAGACAAGGCAGGGTAATGGAACAGCTCTGGGTTTAATATGCAGACCAGGTCTCGTCTGAAGTGACAGGGTGGTGGGAAGAATGAGGAGGCAGTGCATCTAAGTCTTTCTGGGACTGTTCTGTGCTAAATTCAAAGAGCTGCAGTGATGAAAGACAACATAAGGTGTAAATTGAAAGGGATTGGCAATTACAAAGATGGTAATGGGAGTATCAGCAGAAAATGGTCAGCACAATAACATTTAAAAACAATGAGTCAATTCTCTCTGTGCAGCAGAGACCAGGGCTCAGCGGCACAGATCAAACGGCAGCGGTGATGAAAAGAGCAGGTCTCCGAGGGGCTGATAGAGAAAAGAGGAGATGAGACAGAGATCTGAGAGGGGGAGCAAATGGAGGCTAATTGGTCCTGATGATCTCTACTGTAAGTAAAAAGCTTCAAAGAGTTGCAGTGTGAACTCGAGATCATTGGTCAGATTGAGTTATTGTGCACGGATCATCATGGCAGTGAACACAGGAGAGCATTTTCAGTAACATGCATCTTTTTTTCTGAACTATCTTACCTTTGAAGAGATTTTCGTATTAGTCAGAGGCTAACATATTCCAGTTCAGCTTCTCTGTGTTGCTGTTGCCTTGAAGGCCACCTCCACAACACTGTATTTGAAAAGAACTGAGATTACTAGTTGGTTTGGACTCCAGCGACTGGAGCAAAAGTACTTTTACTCCTTGCAAAAAAAAAAAAAGTTATTTATTTATTAATTTTTGCGAAAAACTACTTGGGGGCCAATGAAGGGAGAATAAAATGTGAATAATGTGATGTTGTCTATCAAGAGGGCTGGCTGAAAAATTCTGCACTAGAGGCATAAGAAGGATGTTTTTTTATAAACAGGAGTGGAGGGGATTGTAGTAACTGAATCTAGGGAAAATCAACGCATTTATTATTATTTATAAGGTCTGTCTGAGAAAGTCTGAGTTTTATTTATGCAGTAGAACAAATCTGGGAAAAAAAAGATTGAACATCTTTATTGATGCTGTTTTTGAGGTTGATGTGAGAATCAAACCCCCCCCGATTTATGGCCCCCAGGCTTGATGTTCTTGGATGGGTAAACAGGACTACTTTGCAATAGTTTTTGTCTGTTTTTTTTGTATTGGCCTGTTTATGTATTCTCACAGCAGGGGGGCTCGCCGGTCTCCAGTGTTGGTATAAGCAGTTCACGGCTGAAAGGTTTGGAAACACCTGTTTGAAAACACTACGCTTTCGACATGCAGTTCTGCTTGTGGAGTGAAGTTTTCTTGATAAAAGATCATATCTACGGAATACATTTAAGAACATCCTCAGGTGTCAGACCTCTGATGAAAAAGTGTCAGTTCTCAGGAAAACCTCTGTCGGGTGTCAGACCTCAGAGTAACCAGCCTCGGGTGAAACTGTGTTCGACAAAAAGACTTTATTAATTTTATTTTTTCCTTTTCTGACACCTGAGGATTTCCTGAAATGTATTCCGCACATATCTGATTTTAAGTCATTAAGTGGATGAATGTTATTAGTAGGGATGGGTATGGAGAACTGGTTCCCGATAGTAATTGATAAGAAATGGTTCAATTTTTCGTTCGATTCTTTACACAAGGCAGTGTGCGGACCTTACATCCTCTGCACTGCTTCAGTTAGCTTCGCTTCGCAGCTAGATAACAGTTTCCCAAGAAAACTGTGATTCAGGATTTTCTGCTTGAAGCTTTACTTAAGGAACTGAACGCGCAAAGAAAGTACATTTCTGTCTAATAAAAGATTCATGTTCAATGCACTCAACATGTTATGCATCTACTATTGTACCAAAAACGATATAGTAAACATCGCGCTGCCTTGATGCTAGCAAGATATGGGAAATCCCATTGACATGCTAGCGGTTAGCATACATTGATATAGCTTTGGTTTTAAAACAGGGTTTCAACTTTCACCATAGACACATGTCACAATTCCACTTTTAGAACAATACTGAGAATTATAAATGTCCAAATACTAACAGGCAGATGCAACTGGAGGTGAAAAGAAAAGAAAAGTTGCTATCGGGCTCTTCTTCTTCTTCTGTCGTTTAAAAGCAGAATGCAAACAACATTCAGGTTTCATACCGTCACCTACTGTACAAGAGTGTGCAACATCATGTCCCCACCTTTAGAGTCTGTCCTTCATTTTTGTCTCTCTCATAAACCTGAAAAGTGCTTTCTTCATGTCACTACCTGATCTGTACCGGCAACCCGATCCGTTCTGCGCATGTGCGTTGATGACGTCGCTTCCACCACTCGCAAATTTTTGCAACATAGTGATGTCACATGCATGTTGATACAGCCAGTGATAAGCCGCTGTGAGCCTGCAAAGGATGCACTGACGGGTGTGCACTTTAATCTTTCTCTTTTTGTGCTTAATACAGTCATATTAGTTTAAACTGATGAGTTATCATTTAATGTACAACTCAATGTTAAGTCTAATCTTGGACATGACTTTGATCAGCCTTTATCACGTTAGTGCTGAAATTAGCCTAATTAATTTGTGCAAGTTTATTAAATTACTTTTATTTTTTATCCTTAGACAGCAGAGCAAACACAGCCCCCACCCAACCTCCACAGTCATGATTCTGTACGATCCATAAACCTATCTGAAGCATAGACGGATCAGGACCATAGACTGTATATTGAATGGACAGCGTGGCTCCGCCTTCCCCAGTTCTACGATTTTGAAGCCAAAAAACCCTGTTTCTGGAGCCGCCAGGACAGATACGTGGGACACGATTAGCGATGCACATGTTCAACAAGTCAGCAGCAGAGCAGACTCGCTGGTGGAGGGTTGTATCACCCACTACCTACTGATTGGTTTGAGACAGACTTAATATGGCGTACCCTCCACGGGGACGCGCAAACGGGGAGTGTGTAGTGGGCCGTTTGAGAAAGGGCCTATGGTTTAAGCTAAGCTCACAAAATTGTCGTCACGTTTCAAGCAAGAGCATTGTGTGACTGTTGATGAACACACATAGACCTTTTGGTAGTGTTTGCAAAAAAAAAAAATAATAATCCAAATTAGTTCATTCAACAAGGCCCACACAAATAGAACAGACAAAACCCAGTCTAGTGTTTGATTAATTTAAACAAAATGTACATTGTTTTTACAGGAATAAATGCACACATTCTAATTCACTGACAGGCAAATTAGTTTAATGATTATACTCACATCATGTACCACCATGTAGGTTTTGTATTTGGTGTTCCAATGACCTCCAGGAGATTGCTTGACTTTACTTGATTCGTGGTGGTAGGTGGTATGATTAAATCACGTTCACCCAATGAATTTTATTTTGAGTGCACCAGAGCAGAAAAGCAAACAAAGGACAAGAGAGGATTGGCATTCCAGTATGCTCCACAGCACTTTACACCTAATATGAATCATTAACTACCATTGAAAGGAGGAGACCTTGAGGTAACCATCCACAGCCTCTGTTGACATACACAGAGCTTGTGCAGGATGAAAAGATAAGCGCGCACCCCCCCCCCCTCCATGGCCTTGAGATGCTGGTAGAGAACGATGTACTACAGAGGTTTTATTCTCAGCTCTTCATTTTCTGTGTCACCCTTTGGAGGTATGGCATGAACTACTGAGTGGCAAACAGGATTTGGTTCATACCTCTGCACTGACTTTTTAGAGTGGTGGCCATTGTTTTGTTGGCACGGATCAAGGCATTGTTGTGGTTTCATCTCTTTCATCTCTCTCTCTGTTTCTGATCGATTGCAGTTAAAGGCAGGGTATGCAGGAATTTTTCAGTGGGTTTCATTTGTTTACACACAGCATCCAAACACGTCTCCTCCTCAGTGGCTCAGCGTCAGCAGCTGCGCATGCTCACTACCCCCAACAGTAGCTTTATAGCATGGCTAACAGTCTAAGCTTTGTAAACACACCATAGACGGTAAAAACAGGCCTGTGAGCATCTACAGCATCGTGTGAGAGAAACTCAAGAGCCGTACACCTGACTTTTCGCAGGTAAATGAGATATGCTGCAAATATCCACTCGCTATCAGCAACACACAAAGTCACTTGCACACTGGGGGCACTGTGATTGGCTGGTCATTACCCATACTGGGTGGGTAGGGCAAGGGTGGACTTACCATTAGGCAAAACTGGGCAGCTGCCTAGGGCCCCAAGTTCCTGAGGCCCCATAAAACTCCTCATACACTTGTGGTTTATACAGTTTTTACTTGTTTGCGCACATTAATTATGTTTTTGATTAAAATCCTTTCGCTTAAATCCCAGTAGAATGCTTATTGTGTTATTTATCTCAGGGTCCCCCCTTCAGTCTCCACTACATTGGATCAATTCATCTTACTAGGCATGTGCAGAAAGGATCCAGGAAGACAGCAGCAAAACAAAACAAATGGCGGGAAAAGATGAGAGGAGGACAGAAGAGTAAAAAGAAGAAAAAGATGAAAAGAAGCCACCCCAGCAGTGCTGAAAAGAGGAGAAAGAAGGAGGAAAGCAGAAAGCTGCTCTTGAAGTTAACTAAAGTAACGACGTTCTTCATTGCGGCAGAGGCTAACAGGATCCATCATGTGCGTTGTCTTATTTCAGAGGGCCCCATACTTGCCTTTGCCTTGGGCCCCAAATTTCTTGAATCCGCCACTGTGGGGGTATCTACAAGGGGGTGAGGCAGACACAGACACTGAGACACAGAAACTGAAACTGTAAACAATTAGAACATGATTAATTTAAGTCACAAAATGAATACATAGTAAGACGAAAGCTCGGGCCGCGTGAAGATATACGGAGGCCACAATTGGTCCCTGGGCCTTAGTTTGGACATCCTTGGCTTAAATCAAAAGTGTGCACTCTGTGGTCCAGTTTATTCTGTTTACTGAAAAACTTGAAAATATGACTTCAGGCATCAATTTGAGAGGGCGGCAATATTATCTGATGCATATGTCTATAGCTTCTAGAATTAAAAAAAGTTGTCAGACAACTGAAATTACTTGAAAAATTAAAATATGTTATTCAAATGAAACCACCCCAGGATGTCTTGACTTTCATGTTTTGAACATTACATAAACTACCATGTGGGTTTAACAGATAGACTTGAAAGGCTTGTTGTGCTGTTGTATCGCTCCTCTGTGCAGGCGCTTCCCCGATGGCTCATAGCATTCACTACCTTGACTAATATAATGCTTCACCAGGGTGAGATAAGACCCACTTGCCTTGAGAGAAAAAGGAAACAAGCAACAAACGCGCATTTTATTGACTGTGCCAAAAAAGTTACTGAGTCACTATGGCAACAACACATAGCACAAGAGAGGATCACTTGTCAATCAAAACATCTCATTGAGAAAGGTTTTGTGGATGTAAAAGAAAGGTCTCAAAGCCATTCCACGATACAAAGGAATGAAAAGAATGAAACACGACACAGAAGATCCCTTAGGCTGTTTCACAGGAATAATCATATGAGCTGTAGAGAGAGAAAAAAAAAGACCTCAGTTCAACAGAACATTCTCAGGACTAAACCATTTCAGAATTAAACAAGCACATTTACAAAAAGGTTACAGAAAACACTCACCATGATAATTTGTTTTGTTTTACAGTTTGAATTCACACATCATGTGCTGGCAAAAACATGCTAATGAATGTCAGTACGCTCAGACTGAGAGCCAATAAATGATTCAGCAGTTATGAGGTGTAGAGAGAGTAACTCATCTTCTATTGAACACATTTGAAACAGGGATATTTGTGAATACACAACAACAACAAAAAGTCTTTCTTTAATGCACTGTGACTCTTTTGAGGAGTTTTAACTGGTTATGAAACAGTCTCAATAGACAGGAATTTGTTATTTTGCTTTAATCATGGATTTAAAATTACAAAGTTCCATGTGCAAGTGTTTAAATATGTAAATTTGCAATGTTGAAATCCCTGAATCTGTCTGTAACTGCTAGAAATGTTATCTAAAAAACAAAAAAAAAAAGAGATCTTGCTAAAAAAAAGAGGTAATGACATAAGAATCTCCCAAGTGGTTCATGACATGGGTGGAGGGATGGGCCTCAAACACCAAGGTCTGTACATAACTCTGCCCCCAGACCTCCAAATGGCTGGCCAATCAGAGGAAAGTGGGTTTCGTGGAGTTTTGTTTCACCCAAACACAAAAAGTGCAGTGAAAAAATGTTTACACGAAAACGCTGTGCTTGTTCTTTCTTCAGATTTCCAGTTTTGTTTGTGTCAGGCGGGGTAACCCTGGAAAGCAGGGGTACGGACTCCAATGCAGATTTCAACGCAAAAGATCTTTAATTTTAATCAAAAAAGCAAAAAACTCAAAAGCCCAAGTCCAAACAAAAAGGATCAAAACACAAAAATCCAAATCTCAGAAAACCCGGGGGGAAAACACAGGACAAACAGCTTGTAGAGAGACACACATGACGCTACTAACGACATGACAATGAATGGACAAAGACTGAACTCAAGACAGGGATTAAATACACAGAAACTCATCAAACCCAGGTGTGGCACAAGACACAGGTGAAGCACATGAGGGCAATCACAAAGGAGGGAAACCCAGGACCAGGAAGTGAAACACAAGGATCAGGTACAAAATGAAACACAAGGAAAACCCAAGAATAACTAAACACGAGATACCAGAACACAATGGAAAAAATTCAACACAAGGAACACTGATAAACCCAAGAAATAAACAAAAGGAAAAACCCTGAAATCAATGCCAACAACCAAAATCAGGATCCTGACAGGACCCCCTCCTTAAGGGGCAGATCCCAGACCCCCCTAAAAATTTTGAAAGTCACTAAAGAACCTGGTGTGGGTGGAGGGGGAAAGGTAGGACGGCCTGAGATGGGACTTCTTTTTTTTTCTTATTTAGGGGGCTATACACAGGGGGGCCTGCCTGGTGGGGGGCCAGACACAGGGGGCAAGTCAGGGGGCCTACCCAGTCGGGGGCCAGACACGGGAAGAGGAGTCGGAGCAGGCGTCGACCTTGGAGCAGGCGTGGGCATGGGCGTCGACTTCGGAGCAGCCGTGGGCGTGGGCGTCGACTTTGGAGCAGGCGCTGGCACGGGTATTGACCTCAGAGCAGGTGTTGGTGTGGGCGTCGACCTCAGAGCAGGCACCGGTGGCGTGGAACCTTGATATGTGGCGGTTCCCCCAGGCGAAGGGGCGTGTCTGGTGGGTCCCCCAGGCTAAGAGGCGTTTGAAGTCACATGAGTGCATGTAGCGTTTTGTTCTTTGCGATGTTCTAGCTTTTCCAGCCTCGCTAAGATTTTTTTGTTTTATACTTTGTTTCCTTTTTCTCCTTAACAAGGTACTTTGCAGTTTGAGTCGTGCGTTTGGGTCCTGTTTTAGTGTCTATCTTGTGACATTCAGCCTGATTCAAAGTGCTAAGGATGCTTTCTCATGTAGTAAATAGAACAAGAACAGACATTTCACCCTTCTGTTTGTCTGTGTGTCAGGACTGAATCTGTAGAGCATAATGAATGTCTTGCATGAATATAAAGTTCATTGACTCACCAACTGTTCACTGGTCTATTTTTCCTGCCTTTCCACTGAGAGCTGAGTGATCAACAGTCTGCTTGGGTGATGGATGCATGAATTTTTTCAAACTGATCCTTTTTCACAAACACATCCTGCACCAGAAGAGATTGGGTGCCCAGTGTAGGTCACCAGTTTTGTACGACTGCACTCCCAAAGTTAACCTTGCAGTCACCTTGATCACTAAAAGCCAGGCTGGAAGGTCCTCACTGCTGCTTTCAGAAGCCCTCCAAATGTGGGAATTGGTGCAAACACAATATTTTTGCAGGTTTTATAGGCCATGTGTTTTGCACGCTGACTTTCTGATTGGACCTCTCCAACCAGAACATTATCCATACTGTTATTATGGTCGGCCTGAAGGCATGGCAGGGTCAACATGGGAGAAATAATAATGAAATGACTTCAATCACTGTTACTTTTTTAACTCACAAGTATAAATTTGAAGGGGACAAACTTGAATTTAAAGTGTTTCTGCAAGAAATAAAAGCAAAAAAAGGATGACAATGCCAAATCAACAAAAAAGACTCCTTAAAGGCAAACAAGGGGAAAAGTTGTCGCTCTGTTCTCATCAAAGACTGTGTTGATGTTCAGTGAAGTGTTGTACTAAGCCCGCACCTGCAATTTAGTGATAAAACATTTGAGAGAGGTTAGCCGTCAGTCATTTAAAAAGCATAAGACTTGTTCAACAGCATCAAATGGTGAGAAACTCATCTCTGTCTATTGCTCACAGGTTAATGCGATTAGCTGATCTTTGAGGTGCTGATGTACGACTGTGTCCAGGTCTTTGTGGATCTTTAACGCCTGAGGCCCTGACACAGGCACAGACACTCGAGAGCGCTTGATTTACAAAATGAGAATGAGCTCAAAGCTTAGAGCGCAGAAGACTTTGAAGTGCAAACAAGGAGCGGAGGCGAACACGGAAAGATAGATAACATTGGACACATCGAGAGGAACGAACTTAGAAAAAGGAAGAATCTTGTTGCTGATAATGAGAAGGGTGAAATGATGAGAGAGGAAAATGAAAAAATCAAAGGCAGAGTGACACAAAAATCTAAGTCTCTGCTTTAGTAAAAAAGTTTTTCTCTTACTTTCTTTTTTTTCTCTTCCCACTCTAACTGTAGTGCAATAGATAGTTTGGAACTCTTTCTGGTCAGAAACATTGAAAAACATCAATGCATTCTCTCAATTTCTAACCTATCGGTTCCTGCGAAGTGTGACAGTCCTCACACTGGAGCAAGAGATCTGTATTTTCCTCCGCTGAAAACAATTTCTGTGATTTAATTTGTATTAATAGTGGAAACAGAATGAGAGGAAGTTAAAAGGGAGAGTGATAGAGCACGGGCTAAAAGCTAAAACATGAGGTAAAGGCTAAAACTCGGGCCTAAGGATAAAATATGAGCTGAAGGATAAAACACAGGCCAAAGGTTAAACTCTGAGCTAACAGCTAAAACATGAGCTTGAGGTTAAAAAACAAGCTGAGGGTTAAAACAAAACAAAACACAGGCTAAAGGCTAACACACAAGTTAAAGGATAAAACAGTCGGAGGCTAAACCATGAGCTTACAGCTAAAACATGAGCCAAATGTTAAAACACAGGCTAAAGGCTAAAATATAAGCTTACGACTAAAACACAGGTTTAAGACTCAAAAACGGGCAAATGGCGTTAACACAAGCTAAGCTGTTTGTGATAATGTTCATTCCAACCAACATGCAGCAGTTAGACTTAGACTTCCTTTATTGCCATTGCACAAAAAAACACAGCAGTGAGATTTGGCAACAAATTATCAGTGTGAACAACAGAACCACCAGAAATAAACAAGCAAAACAGAGACATCATAGCTGCTGGGGACAGGGGGGTTATTCTACAGTGATCTGTTCAAACTTGAGAGTCCATTAAAGTCTATCAACAAAATGAAGAGCTTAGTAGATGAGCACTGGTAGGACACAACCAGGATTCACTAACGTTACAAGTTGGATATGTCTCAAAGCACCACAAACCTATGGTAAATGAGTTGACAAAGTTTACTTGTTGTTGCTAACATGCTAGGGCAGTAGCTCTATGTAAGTGTTAATAAATACATTACCTCATTGCATTGAATCCAGCCAAACATTAAATTGAACAAAGACAAGTCGTGAAAAAGAAGATCCAAGCTCCATTTGTTTTTCAAAACAAACCAAAACAAACACATCTTGGTTCATGGGGAGCAAGGGCTTGTGGGAAGTGGAGTTTTTATCCCTAGCGCTAATGCTAGCTTTTCCAGAAAGTCCTCGCAGTCCCTTTAAATGTGTTTGCTTCGTGGAAAAGAAAAATCTGATTGTGGTCCATCTGAAACTGACTGTTCAGTTTATGGGTTTGGGTTGATAAACACATCAAACAACCACACATCACAAAATAAAACACATATACAGAGATAACTTCTTGTGGTGTATGAAGTTCAGTTTTATCTCTTTGTCGTCGTAAACTTCATTACACGTTGAGTTGAAGTAGATTCTTGTAATGAGCGTGTGGCTGATTTCCTTCCACTGGTTTAATTCTACCAAGACTGTCACCTCCCCTGCAGCAGCCACAACACTGTGTAGATAACAAGTCCTGTATGTTTGGAGGTGTTGCTGGGATAATTGTGAAAAGCATCAGCAAGGAGAGGAAATGAGAAACCAGCTGTCATTCTCAGCAATACTAACACATCTCCCATCAGATCAGATCTTGAGATGTGGTTTCCTGCTGTTGTGCTGTGACAGAATGTCACTCATTTCCCCGGTTATCGTCTTCTGAAGTAAACCGAGGAAACACAGGGGTGGGCAGACAGCGATCGAGATTAATCAACAATTTGTGTAGCTGTGGAATGACTCTACTTATTAAAAATCCTTTTTTCTTTGCCGAATACCAAATACTCAGTTAAAGGACACATCATTCCCTCTGCGGGATTTTCACATGGCATTTTCATCGCAGGCTGCCGAAGAACAAACTGTTTCTCATTTGCGATCTGTGCAGTGTGGATTTTTTTGGTTGGGGGAGGGAATCGCAAATAGTGATTTGTTTGGTCTTGGCTAACATTTTTTTAAGCAGAATCCAGTTACAGTCAATAGGAAAACATGTCCTGTTTCTATTTATTTCATATCCCTGCTTTGATATTCAAAGTTAGGGGATGAGTTGAGGGTGAAAAAAGTTTGGATTTCTTTCTTTTTTTTTTTTCTTCAACACTCCATCCATCAATGTTAAAATTCCACTTTTATATGTGTGACCTTCATGTCCTGTATTTTGATGATTTTCTAATGAGTAGAGTTTTAATAGAAGGGATTTGAATCAGCTTAGAATGAAATCAAATCAAATATTTCTTTTAGAAATGAAGGAGGCAGTTTAGCCATCCAAGGTCTTTTTGCTGCAGTATCAAAAGATACAAAAAGTTAATGCAAATTTTGTACACACAAATTAAAAAGCAGTATTTTCCTGCAATGCTGTTTCACCATCCTCCCTATTTAGTGATGACATAGTGATTATTCTCATTCCTTCAACACACACTCACTCGTTACTTGATTAGATGCACCTGTTCAACTAACTGCTCGTTAACATATACATTTAATTAGTAACAAGGCAGCAACTCAGTGCATTTGGGCATGTGGATGGAAATGTCATCTGAATCAAAAATAAAGAATTGAAATCTTATTTTTTGCTGTCCAGGATCAAGTAATCCATCTTAGTTTTATGCTGGTTTTCAATGCAACACTGGATTAGAGCCAACATGGGTTCACTTCAAGGTGCGGCTCAGTCCACTGGGACATGACTTGGCACTTGGAGACTTGGAGGGTTGCTGGTTCAAGTCCTGGCATGGGCCAAAAACTTGGAAGCTAGCTGATAGTTGGAGAGGTGTCAGCATTGTTTCCTGAGCAAAGGCATCAAACCCCCAACTGCTAAGGATGTGTGCTTATGGTGCAGCTCTGTCACTCTGCATTTTTCATCAGTGCATGTTTGTGTGCAAAAGTGCTTTTTGTGCATGTGTGTGTATATAGCATGACTAATTTCAGAGTGCTAAATTTCTTGAATTTCTCCAATAGGGGAATGAATCAAGAATATCTTATTCCTAACATCCACCTCCATTTAAAATTTATTTTGATCCCTCATTTGAGCCATAACAAATAAAAAACAAAAAAACAAATGGGCATTAACAAATAAATCTTGGATATTTAGAAAACGTCCTTATTAAAAAAGGCTTGATGCCAGAATGAGGGACCAACTGGATGCAAAATAAGGGATGCAACTGTTAGAAATGATTTTTGACTGGTTCATCTCTGATGATCGATTCCCTGAAATGAATACACAATAATGAGTGACAGAAAAATTAGATGAATTATTTTTGTTTTTGAAATGTGATTGGGGGTTTCATGGGGGCGAGATTGTTTTTATTTCATTTATGCTTTACTATACTGAAAGACTGTATTGGTTGCTTATGTCTATTTTATCTACTTTATTACTGAAGCAGATACACACTATATCAGGTAGGGGTCATGGTAATTAAAATCAACTTAAAAAATGTTGAATAATGATTCAAATGTTAAAACTCAGTTATGTTTGACGGTAAATTAAAACTGATGAAATGGTCTTTTCATCAAGCATGTGAAAAACATTGGAAACTAAAACTTTAAAACTGAAAGTCACATAATATAGCAATTGTGGTGCTTGTGATGTTTCCCTGTTTTCAGTTCTGTCCTTTGTGTTCAATCTTAAATTTAAAAAGTGCTCTGAGAACGTATTGTTTGACCTCTGTATTTATGGGGTAGGAGGCGAGCTATGAAAATCTGTGACACTTAAAAGTGTTCCCTGAGTTGAAAAAGGTTGGGAACCACTGCACTTAATGATACAAATGTTGACCAATTTTAAAGTTTTACCTTATTATATTTTCTTCCTGAAATCCACTTTAAAAGCCTGCCCCTGTTTGGATCAGGATAATCTTGTTTTTACTTATTGATTTAGTTTTTAATTATTCAAATCCTACAGCAAAAGTTTGGAACAAGGTTGATTCAGATTAAAACAAGGATTGGATTGTGTAATCTAATCCCATTTCAGATAACTTCTTTCCCTTTTGAGAAACCTATTTTCAAAATTTGAGTCAATCCGATAACTATAATCTGATCAGATTAACTGTGAACAACAGGCCCCTGAAGTTTAAACTGAGTGTTGTGAAAGCAGCAGACTCATTAAATGCACTGAAGATCTTGTTAAGGTCGTACACTTGCACCAGAACATGGTGTTGGACTCAAACCACGTGGGAACTTGAGTCAGTGCCTTGGAGGAAGGAAGCACTTTTGGGTTTCAACAAAATTCTCCTTTAGGGAACCAAAAATGAAAAAAGAAAATTACATTCCTGCATATTTTCACTAAAACTGGCTCCAAAATGCAAACAAACAAACATGTGAAGAGCTAAGCCTCATATTTGACTGCACATTTTACAGCAGAATTAAAACTCGTTCGCTCATTTAAAACAAACAAAAAGTATAAAGTTTTATTCAAGTCAATTACATTTGTTGGAAATGAAACTTATACTTCAAACTGCATGAGTGCTCATGGTTCTGGGGCCTAGTTGCTTTAAGTGGCAGGTTCAGGCTCCTGGCTGCCATCCTGGACGATGCCTCAGTTTTCCCATCACTTAGCTGAACCTCTCAGCTGTGTCTGCGTTTCTGATGGGATTTCTCATCCCAAAAATTGGACAATTATTGCGGGGATGTTATTATTGTGGACAGTCTGTGGGGTTTATTACATTTACTGACCATTGAAGAAGGCTGTGCAGAACCTTTTTCCTTAAGTGAAATTCTTTTTCACTTAGCAACAGGTTAACTACACTTGCCATATATGGCAATTTAACTCTTTTAGTGTTTGTTCTTACACAGTCCTGGAGTCAAGTCTACACTGTGTTGACTGTATCTAGATAGAATAGAATAGAATAGAATGGAATAGAATAGAATATTCTTTACTGATCCCCAATAGGGGACATTTCCACATCACAGCAGCTCACAAACATTACAAGTGCAAAAGATGCAACAGTAAAGTAGAATAAAGTAGGATAAAAATAAAATGCAAATAAGCTAGAAAAAACAAAAAGCTAAAAAAAAGGCTAAAATAATAGCTATGATAATAATAATAATAATAATAATAATAATAATAATAATAATAATAATAATAATAATAATAATAATAATAACGAAATAAAATAATAACAGCAATAAAATAAGAATAATAAAAATAAAAATAATAATGAAGACTTAAGACAGTTATTAGAAATTAGCAATTTAGAAAAAAATATAAAAATAGCACTATTTACAAAAATAAAAATAACACTATTTACAAAGAATGATGGTACACAATCCAAAAAGAGAAGAACAATGAAAAGTGACCAGTGATGTGATGTGCAGATTTTTTTAAAATTTTTTTTTAGATCAAGTGACAGATTACAGCCAATATACCTAAAACAGCAGGTTGATTATAAGTAAGACAGTTCTTTTTGTCCCTGGCTCCTGACTCACTGGGAGTAAGTTTGACGAATACACAATGTTCCTCAAATTCTCTTGGCTTTTTATTCTGACAAATAAGCAACTGGCACAGACTTCATCTCATGGCCTTGCAAACACAGTGGTGAGCTCATTCATTTACCAGCTAATGATTGACTATTCCTCACCCCCAGTGTTATTCACTTTGTGTCTCACAACATCAGACCCCTTCACCCAGAGGATCCAGCTGGGGATGATCAGGCCTCAACTTGTATCTCAGAAACAGCCCACAGCTCAGCCCTCTCAAGCTGAAGCCTCCTTGTGGTTTTCCCTGCAGCTTCACTTATGGATTGTATGACCCTCTTCTTAGCCGCTCCTGTAAACGCCTATTCTGTCAAGAGTGAGTGTACTGTAAAGCCTCTGCAGCCGACTTCTATGGGCATATAAAGCATCTTCCAGTCCTCTGTCCCTACACATACCCCACAGCTCCTGATATTTGACACGTTTCCTGTCGTTGGCTTTCTTAATACACTCCTCTGTTCCAGCGTGATCAGGTGTTTTGAAGCCTCAGAGGTGATGATCATGTCTGGGTGCTGTGATGTGCTGAGGAAACTTCAGCTGCTTACCCAGATCAACCTGCAGTCACAAGTCAGAGGCAGAGTGGAGGAAGCCTGTTGTTGTTTTTTTTGTTCACCAAAAGCAAAAGAAAAAAAAAAAGAACCACTATTACAGGTACTTGGTAATTAACCTGCAACATTCCCATCCCACTGTATCAGCAAATTCTTACATGCTAAACCAAGACAAAACACTTACAAAACTAGCATGTTCATGGCAGCGTTGTAAGTTAGTTAGAATGTTGATGTCTTTAACATTGGTGCCTTAACCCTTTAAGCACCAGAGTCGCAAAATTGCTACAAGCAACATTGCTGAATTTAACAAGCCACAGCTGCAAATATGGTGCTTCATGTAGTTAGTACTTTACACCAGGAGATGGCAGACAAGTGTAACTGCAATCTAAGGAATATTTGTGGGCGTATTTGTATTAAAAGTTTTGGACTATATTTATATATATATATATATATTTTATGCTTTATCACACTTTTTAGCAGTTTGTTGATTTATTTAGTCTTGACATAAATCTGGGATTTTAAGGTTTATGTAAAACAAGAGTTTAATGCAAAAATTACGCTACAGCATGTGAAAATGAAAAGATAAAGTACAAGTGTTCATACTAATAATAATAATAATCATAATAATAATAATGATAATGTATTGGTATTATGAATCTTTTATCTCTACTATACTCACTATATTACTGTTATTATAATCAATAATATAATCATTGCTATTACTATTATTATTGAACTGCTTGTTTTTCTTGTGTATTTTATTTTGTTGGTTTGCCACTTTTGTCATTATCTATTTATTAACGTTTATTAGTTTTTCTAAGTGCCAATTTTGTGAGGTATGTCTGTATATGTTTGCCAATAAAAATAAATAAAAAGAGTTTTTTGGGGGGAAAAAAGGACAAGTAGTAGAAACCTATTTTCTACACATAATTTCCAAGTGCCAACCTCTGGTCTTGAGAGACAAAGTAGATGTTGAAATAATATAAACTCTAACTTCATCACTTCATTATGAAATTTTGAGGAGTAGATCAAAGAATTGTCCAGTCATATTTCACTTGTGGATGTCATGGTTCATGGGGAAAAATATCTCAAAAGAACCAACCAAAGAAGCTTGAGCCGTTATAAAGTACCTGTGTGTTGCACACTTGTTAGCACTGCAAGTGTCAAACCATAGATAAATAAATAAAAGAACTGCCTCCTGCCTGGGGAATTGACCTCTTGCCAGTTTCACAAAACAGAAAAAAAAAAAAGATCACTGCCAGCATCAGAAAAAAAGAGTCAGTCAGTTTTCAGCTTCAGCGGTTCAGGCGTTGTAGACATCCACCCGTCTCTATTAGCTGTCTCTCACACACATACACACAGTGTTTATAGTGATTGTTGCCTCCACAGAAACACCATGTAAGAGGAGACACTCCAGTAAGTCAGCTGAGCACTGATCCCCACGACAACAGGCACATTTTATACGCATCAGTGTCTCCTCCCTCTGGAGCCTCTTCCTCCCATTTAGTCACATGATCAAGTGCTTTCACCATCTGCTTCAGTCCATCTGTAAGAAAGACTGGATCACTACTATGTATCTTAACCGCATGTGAGATAAAAGTCTACACACAATTGCAGGAGTTGTACAGAAATACAGCAAAAATTAACTTATTTTCTGTACTTTGAGGACATTTTTTTCTTCCCAAAATGAACAATAACACCTACAGTTGTGCTCAAAAGTTTACCCTGTCTGAATTTTTGATTTCTTTGCCATTTTTCAGAGAATATGAATGGTAACACAAAATCTTTTCTGCCAAATTGTACAAATGAAGCGATTGTGAAAAGAGGGATTCTATTGGAACCAAACCACAGTCAGGTAGACCAACAAAAATGTCAGCCACAACTGCCAGGGAAATTATAAGGAATGCAAAGAAAAACCCACAAATAACTTCAGCTGAAATACAGGACTCTCAGACCTCTTTTTTCAAGATGCATGATAAGGAGGCACTTGAGAAAAAATGGGCTGTATGGTTGAGTTGCCAAAAGAAAGCCATTTCTACACAAATGCCACCAAGTATCATACTTAGGATATGCC
The DNA here is from genome assembly GCA_008086565.1 of Thalassoma bifasciatum. NCBI lineage: Eukaryota > Metazoa > Chordata > Actinopteri > Labriformes > Labridae > Thalassoma > Thalassoma bifasciatum. The sequence goes on from RPOG01001998.1 coordinate 16,976, forward strand.
AAACAGCACAGAGACAAGCCTCAAAACTTCTAGAACAAAGTCATTTGGAGTGATGAGACCAAAATTGAACCTTTTGGCCGCAACTAATAATCATGTTATCAGAAAATACTGGAAGAAAATTTTTCTCTCACCCAGCAGTTGCGCATTGGATGTACTTGGACGTTCCAACATGACACTAATCCAAAACACAAGGCCAAGTTCACCCACAATTGGCTACAGCAGAGTAATGTGAAGGTTCTGGAGTGGCCATCTCACTCCTGGTCTCAATATCATTGAGCCACTGGGGGGAGACCTCAAACCTGCAGTTCATGCAAGACAGCTCAATAATTTACAGGACCTGGAGGCTTTTTGCTAAGAAGAATGGGCAGTTTTACCATCTGAGATAATAAATATCCTTATCCACAACAACCGTAAAAGACTTCAAGCTGTTATTGATGTTAAAGGGGGAAATACATGGTACTTGAAACTGGGGTATGTCAACTTTTGATAAGGGTCATTTTGGAAGTTTATGTTGTCATTATGATTTAAAAAGTGTAAAATTTTTGTTAGTGAACAGCTTCACCCAACCTCTAACCATGAGTGTCAGAAAGGTTTTTGTGATATGATTCATGTTTTCTGAGAAAAGGCCAGAAATCATAAATTCTGCCAGGATATGTAAACTTTTGAGCACAACTGTAAGTCAGTGTCTACTTTGCTACTTTTCCTATATGTGCTGTTGAGCGCAAGTGTTTCCAAGCTATTAACTTTGTAAACCTCAACTGACTGTTTGGGACCTTTCAGATGTGTAAAAACATATTTATTAACATTTCATTCGGGCTGACCTTTCACTGCGTCTGGAGATTAAATTGCCACTGAAGTCACAGCACTGAGCACTGAGCTTAAATGTGCACCGTGCCTCTCTGAATGGAGGGATGCAGACACACATCGAAGAGGCTGGAGCACGAGCCCTTTACACTTTGTTTGTTGTTTGACTGATATTCTCATGTCATAATAGAAACGTCTGCCAAAACAGATATCATTAGTTAAAAACTAAGATCAGAGCAGCATGGTGTCTCCTCTGCTGTTATTGTTTCTGCTGCAGTGTTGACTGTCAGTGCAGTCGCTGACAGAGAGTGTTCACAGGCTCTGAGTCAGTGAGATGACCTTCTTGAAGGCAGACATTTGGTCTGTTGCTAAAGATTGATTGTAACTGTTGTTAATTTCCATTTCATATTGACTGGATGAAAGACATATTTCCCTCAACCTGGCTGAACACGTCACTCAGTCTTTGAACTATTTAGCAAAGGTGCTCGCTGACAGGTGATGACATATTGAACTTGAGTTGGTAAGGTCAGTCGAATGAGTTGAACTGAAGTTAGCTTCATTAGCTCTCTCTCCCACTCCTCTCCTTTCACTGTCTTTGTTGACATGACTGACATCCAGTTGGGTTTGAGTGGGTTTATTGGCATTGGTATTTCAACATTGCTGCCGCACGTTTGGAATATAAACAACTGGTTTTCTTTTTTGTTTTTTTGTTTTTTGCCGGGAGGGGGAAAGAAAACAGGAACAACTTTAAAATAATTCTGACACATTTTAATTGTGTTTAGAAGTGAGTGTAATAAGAAAATAAGAAAAATGTACAACATATTCATTGTCATAAGCTGTTGATCCATAATAATCCTATCACAGTCGTGTAACAGTTATGTTTTTATTTTTTTCAAGTTATTTTTTGGCTTTTGTGCCTTTATTTGATAGGAGAGAGGACAGTTGGTTGGATAGGATAGACAGGATAGGATAGGAAAGGGGGAGAGACATGCGGGAAACAGGCCGCAGGTGGATTCAAACCTGGGCTACCCACATGTGGGCAAGCTTCATGGTGTGCGACCTAATCCACTAGGCGATCTGCGCCCCAGAGTGGTGGTGTTTTTAATAGGGGTGTTTTGAGTAATCACATTTGTATCTGCAGATAGCACAAAGTAGTATGTGGATAGTTTTTCTTTTTTTTAATAAAGGAAGGAGAATAATGTTAAAACCATATCAATAAATATATAATAGATGGGAGCGGATGATGACTATTTTTTCAAATCAAATAAAGTTTTCCATAACCTTTTCAGTCCTTCTGAAGGAAAGCAATGAAAGGATGTAAGTTGTCAAATCTTCATTTTCAAGAAAAAATTATGAACATTTTTTATTGCATATAACAATTATAGCATATGTTGTAAAAAACATTTGCACTGGAGGATGTTGGGCTGTGAATGACTTTTTATGTTGCTTTGATGTGTCAGTGAGAACAGAGCGGCACAGCTGAGCGTCTAGTTTTAACGTCTTGAGCTGCTTATCAAACAAAAAAGGGACAAAAGAATAAACAACAATGCACAGTATAACAAATTGTCTCTCATTAGAATCATTAGTATTTCAGTTAAGGTTTTATTCTTCAAAAAAATCACAATAAACACTCAGGAACAATTAACAAACTCAAAGGCAAATTAAGCAATAAAATAAGAGGAAACTCACTCTTTAATTAACAGTCAAATATTGTTTGGATGGAGGATAATGACAGTCACACACTCCTACCTTTCAGAGTCTTGGAGGTGAAGAGTTTGGCTTTATTACTTTCTGAGTTTATTCATCAGAAAATGTAAGCAGGTAGGTGCAGTTGTAGCTTTCCCTTTCCCTTCTTGGTGACCAGATTTTTCATGTTGTCCTATCAAACTTATTTATTGCCAGGGGCGGATCTACTGGGGGGGCATATAGGTGGCAGCTGCCCCCTCTTAAACAAAGCCTTGCCACCCCTGTTGCCACCTCAGTTATAAAGATTTGATTCAGTAAAAGTAAAATTATACCTCATTGGACACATGTATGAATGACCAACTTCAGTGAATAAGATGACGTAACACTACCCCCCCATCCCCACCCCCAACACATTTAGACTGAGAGAAAAATAATAAACCATCTGTCAAGAAATGGAAGAAACATGAAGGCCTAAAAGAGTTGCGAGGCTAAGTTTAAAATGAAAGAAATTCACTGACTGACCATTAGATAAGCCAAAATTATGAGAAACGAGTTGAAATTTTGAGCTAAAAAAAAAAATCAAATTTTTAATTGAGTATGCCAAAATTATGAGATAAAAGTCAATTTTATTCATATCATAATGATATTTTGGCAGAAATTGGCTGCAATACATTACTTATGTTGCCATTATACATTTTTTTTTCCACTTCAAATAGAAAGGAAGCATTAATTGAAAAAAAAGAATAAATAAATAGATAAATAAAACATCACATATACATAAGTAGAAAGACTTGAGGCTATAACTGCTGCTAAAGGAGCATCAATGTCAAGTATAGATCAAAGACTGTGAATTTTATGTACATGTGATGTCTTTAGTTTTATTTTTTCCAACAATTTGCAAAAGTTTTAAAAACTTCTTTTGATGTCAATAATGGGTTTTGTGCAGAATTTTGAGGGGGAAAATGAATGTAACGTATGTAAGAATGGAGCTGTAACCAAGTGTGGAAAAAGTGGAGTGCTGTGAATACACTCTGGATGACGTGAATTCCACAAACTACTTTTCATGTAATGATAAGTTGCACATGCACAGACAACTTTTGCATGCATTTATATTGCTTCGAGCCAGAATATAAACTCAGTTGCATGCAACAGTGTCTGGGGCCTTTTCCAAATAAATACAGACTTTATTTGCTTGTTTAAACAACTATATCCAAAATTTAATGTTCCAATTCCTCTTTATAGTCATTTCAAACTCATATTTTCAGTCGATATTCACCCCATGCACTTGGTGCCGTTAAAAGTTTATGAATCTGCACCCCTGAACTTGGATTGAAAGGCAAGTTAATCCTTTGGTGCCATCTGCTATGTGGACATTTTATCAGGTGGGTGCCTTCCTTTACTGCTGTCACAGCAGAACAGGCCAAGAGTGAGTTAAAGAATCACAAGAAGCACAAACTTACTCATGCATGAGTTGGCAATATTAAGCAGACCTGCACATTCACTGTGACATTTTTCTGGACTAATTGCGTTTGCATAATCTGAAATCTATAATCCATTGAGTTTTTGTTAATTATATGATGTAGCTGCAGGGAAGTAAAGATCTTTTAGTATGACTGTTGTCACCATGCATTAGACGTGATTTCCTCTGGCATCAGCTCTAATTATAACACATGGTCTTGTCCGTGGGGTTCAGAGATCTTGTAATAGAACAGGTTTCATATTTTCTCCTCATCATCTGCTTCATCATCACATATTCATGAGTTTCTCCACAGCACAGCCAGTGCCTTGCTTTTCATTTATTCAGACTTGGTTAGAAATAGTTTTCTGACTGATATGATGCTGCTTAGCAGATTTGTGTTCTTTGGGGAATTAAGTGAATGGAGATAAAATGTATCTGCATAAGCAACTATAATTTTAAACCACATGAAACCTTAAAAACTCTCTAATTGCTGGGGCAAGGATAATTTTGGGGAATAAAAATTAGTTCAGCAGCCAAAGATGGCAGGGAATCTGTCCAAGTGTTAATAAGGAGTCTTGGAGGCAGCATCTCCTGGCAGATTCTAATGTTTATTCCACACTTAAAAAGGCTGCAGCAGCCTGCAGGTTGAAAATAAAGTGTAGAAGGCACAGCTTTCTGCATAGTAAATAGGAATTAGTGTACGCTGTAACAAGCCCTCTGTGTTTCATAATGTGGAACCTTTTTTTGTCATGAAGTCCATGTACATGTTCTCGGAAATTTTTTTTTGTGTCTTTTCTATAAAGCCAGAGCAACCGCCTGCTTTTGTTGGCTGCCTCAGAAGTTCTAATCCCAGCCATGAATCCCCGAATTCCCTGAGTAAACTGGTGGTGCATGAGGCTACAAATCCATGGCAACAAGATTTCTACGGGGTTTACACAAGGAGTACAGCCTCAGCTTCAATTGCTCCCTCTCTGCACCTTTAGTCCATATGGCTTGCCTGGCCCTCTTCACAAAGAAAAAAAAAACACAGTATCAGGTCATAGTGGTGCTGACTTCTCTGACAGGAGGCTGCTGGTTTTCTCCTGATAACATTTCACATGCTGTACATTTACAAACTCCTCCTTTGCAAGCCTGAAAATTAGGGCAGCAGTACAAGACTGTATGTGACCTTTGATGACCTTCACCATGTGCACTTGAATGCTGTCACTTCTGATGTAAGGATGGTATGGTCCACACAATCACACTTGTAGAAGTTGGATGATTAATGAAAACCTTTAATACCTCATTCCTGATAACAGTACATCACACGGTTGATCTTTTCTTCATTGTATAATATGAACTTTAGGTGCAAGATGATGAAAAAGGGTGTCATACTGAAGCTATTTTTTTTTGTTTTAAATGTCAAACTTGCATAAAACGTTTGTAGTGGTTCTTGACTTCATTTTCCAAAAACACTAGCCTCGTTTTGCCACTACCAGTGACTCACACAGAGAATGGGGCAGATCTATTTAATTCTATTCACACTGAATTCACCATCAATTTGTAGACTTAAGAACTTTCTATACATATATATATATATATATATATATATATATATATATATACATTTGGGGAAAATTGTCTGCTAAGGATGCTACAAACTTTAAACTGGTGAGTCGCATACAGATGCAATTTTAGAAATTAATGTGTTATAAACGTGTTAGAACATAATGCTGGTGTTATTTTGTCTTTTTGAGAGACATGCTTCTTTAGGAGATGTGTGAAGGTTCTTAGAGACACATTTTTCTATGTTTTTTGTTTTTAAGATATTTAGGGCTTTTTAATGGCATTTAATGGGTAGAGGAGGACAGTGGATAGAGTAGGAAAGGGGGAGAGAGTGGGGAAACCGGCCGCAGGCTTGATTTGAGCCTGGACCACCCACTCAAGGGTGAACCTCATGGTGCGCAACCTAACCCGCTAGGCCATGTGTGCCCCCATATTACGATGTTTTGACAAGGAGTTTGAAATGGTTTGTGAAACAGAGACGAACACAAACCGGAACCAGAAACGTTTACATTTCTAGTGTTCTGGAGCAGAACTGGAACAGTAAAAACTATAGAAACCAGTTAATACCAGGATTTTTTTTTTTACAGTTATATACGACTAAGCAATGCAGCTTTTAGGGCTAAACATTGTAACCACCCCACGGGCGCAGATGTGCAACTGAAAGGCTCTGGACTAGCTGACTGTGCACTCTACTGGCACGTACAGAGAAGTTAAAATAGTGCCTTTGAAAGACAAACACGTGATCAAATTTTGGTCATATGATAGATTGCTGTTGTTTTTGTCATTGATCAGTGAGAGATCCTGTTGTTATGCCAGCTTTATCAAACATTTCATGTCCATTCCTCTGAGTGCATTGGCACAAATAATGGATGAAAGGTACCACTGCAGACAGCTCCCCTGCTCTCTCCCCCTTTTCCGCCAGTGCAATAAAAACGCCAGACTAAACAACTGAACACATATTGTGGTGCAAGCTTTTTCTTGTTCATTTTGCCAGTGAAATAGTTTTAAAACCTCCAAACAAAAGTCAGGCAAGTTCACTCAAGATGTGAACAAGAGGCAGAGGAAATTTCAGTCTCACCAATGAGACTGCTGGAGCTGGCTGGGATTAGATGCATATAATAATTTTGCCTTTTGCCAAATCTAACGATCACCGCTGACACATGCAAGACAGTAAGTTGAGTGTAGAAAATTTGAGGTGGTTTGGAATTAATTTGTACTCTCTTCAGATGTGTTAATAAATCAGGAGGTCCACCCTCAAGGTCAGCAGAAAACTTCAACTCAACCCCTGATAAAGCACAGGCCAGGTGAATTGTGGTGTTTGCTTTGAGAAATAAAAGTCCATTAGAAAGAATTAATGTTTTACCTACTGATTTAAAATCCTATGGCATGGAACATCATTAACTGGCTCAGGAACAAAATTTTTTGATTCTAACCAGTGTATTTGGAACAAACCCATTGGAAAAAAATCTGGTTTTGACTCCGGCAGTCAAACTGACCATTCATGGTGATCCTAGAAGTGATAATATTCTGTCTTATCTGGTTTTAAACCCTAAATAGCTGCATTTTAAGCACTTTTATAGTGACAGAACTAATGGAAACAGCCTTCATTAGGTCATCAACTGGTTTCTTGACTGTGCTGCTAAAGCCTTGAATTCAGCTGCCATGGTTCACTGCACACAAATTTGACCATATCCGGATTAGAGAACAAAACAGGCCAACATAAAATAGACAAATCACAACAGGCAATGCCAACGGCTAATTGATTAGCCTGTGAATTAATTAGTTCACCCTTGTGTTTCCTGCAGAATGAGTCTATTTGCTGTTGGATTTGCCAACAGCTGCTCATTTCACAGACTTAAGTAGCCAAGAAAGCTTGTGGAAAGAAGCAGATTTGCCTCTTGCTTGTGCTCTCCTGTGTAAGAGCAGCAGGTGACTCACAAAGACCAGGCAGCTTACTGTGAATTTACAGGTCTTTATGTCACAACTGTCTACTGCAATCTCTTCAAGGGAGCTTATGATACTCTAAACTCTAATGCAGCATGGGCCGACTAATAAGAAAATAAATATATTCATTTGAAAAGTATTGATTTCTCGGACACCCAGATGTGCATTAAACCACACAGGTAGCTGCATTATTTGTCCAATTAAGAATAATAATACCCCACACATGCAACAGAGGTAACATTCAGATCTGATCTGGCTGTTTCCCGATGTTGTTGGTTGGTGAATGTCACATTATTAAGTGCTTAGAGTCATTTTTCCGACTCGGTTCGTTTTGGTTTCTGACAGCTCCTTCAGGACAAGTCACTCTTTAGCTGCAAACGTTCCACCTTGTTAACTTAATTGTCCCTAACTATACTGTCTGCTGTGTGCCGTTTGTGTAATGTACAGTTAGTTTTTAATTAAGTTTGTGAATGGAGCTGCTTTTAATGCATCTCAAGTCTCTCTCTGCTTTAACCCCTGAACATCCACCCAGCTCTAGCCTATATACCATGCTATGTTTCAGAGCTTATAACTGGAAAACCATAACTTCAAAATTAATCAGTGACACCTCATTTGAAAGAGTAAAGTCTCTTGTTTCAGAAAATAAAGTCCACATCAGGATGAATTCAGCTGAAACTGTTTTTTTTCCTCTTAACCTTTTTATAACCAATGTTTGGACATTATTTACTTCAAGGTGCTTCATGTTAGAGATAAGACATCCTCCACATCATTTCTACACCTTGTCATCTACATCTGGGTGAAATTTGAGCTCTCTAGGTAAAACCTTGTAGGAGCGAAAGAGTTTTTAGTCTCAGGAGACCAAACACCAGCACATGATTTCTTGTTTTCCAAACACTAGACTGGTGACTTTGCGCAAACAAAACCAGCTGCATCAGTGCTCAGTGTCCTCTTTGTTGTCATCTTTGCTTTCTCTGTGAAAAGATTAGCCAAATATCCTGAAATTAGAGCTCCCAGTCACAGATTGTACCTCTCCTGTCATGCACATAATTACGAAGGATTACGAGTGTTTTTTTTTTTTTTTCTTTTTTTTCGGCAGTCTATCTAGCGAAAGCAGGCTTTGTGTGAACAGTAAGGCTATTGGTTACTGTACCTGTGATTGATAGGGCTGATAGCCGAGAAATGAGCCATGTTAGGAGGCTTTTACACACTGGCACTAACACTGCTAGTACGTCAAGTAGAGAGCACTTCTTGTATGAATCAGGCTCTCCTGGCATCAAATCTCTGCACATCAACACTTCTATCTTGTAGCCAGAAGTTTAAGGAAAACAAACACGCCCACCTCTGCCAGATTCACATTGAGGAGGAAATGCTGTAAGACTGTGAAGCTGCTGTTATTGATGAGAACAACAGACTTTACAGGAGAAATTTCACCACTTGGAATAATTTGATGAAACAAAACTTTTGATATGTTTGAACTCTGGATTCCTCTGGTAAAAAGGAGAGTGAATATTCAGGGTGCGGGCTACGGATGTGACGTAATGACCTTGGACAGGTAGGACGTCCCAGTTGTTGTGATCGCCATCTGAGCGATTCTTTCACTAATTACGTTTTGTCGGTCAAATAAACTGTAAAACAAACAGAAATATGCAGAATCTAAAATTTCTAATGTAGGTTGCATTCCAATATTTGACGAAGGCGTTACTGTCTATACTTTGATGACATCAGAGGAATGGCAAACGGATCAACGACAACCTGGTGGAGCTGAAGAGGTTAACGAGAGTCAAAGTTTATTCCAGCACCCATCTGATTAAAATGTAAACTGTTTGGATAAATGTAACCAATCAAATTCAATGGAAGAAGATTCTAATAAGGATGTTTCTTTGGGTCAAAGAGGGCCACACAGAAACATCCATCAAAGACAAGATTTGGGTGACTGAGCTTGCTTCTTAGAAACGTAAGGCTGTGAGGCAGCTGTTGGTTTATGATTTAGTTTCCAAGAATATTCTTGCACTGTGGCTTTCTAATGAGCTCAGCAGAGTGTTGGGGCTAACAACGAGTAACCGCAGCTATTGCTCAGACCCGCCACTGCAACACACAGCATGTTTGGCCAATTAGAGAAAGTGTTTTCCTATGTGGAAACAAAAACCTTTTTTTTCTCTCTCATGACTGTCTCTGTGGAGAAAATTAGAAATAAATGAGTGTGTGTACATACTCATGCATGAAACATACGATCATTTGAATTTTCTATAATCTACGTATGTATAAGAGAGCAGGTGTTTACTCATTATCCCGACACGAGCAGGTGGGGTTTATACGTGCACGTTCGTTTATTCATTCTCCTCACTATCCTGGCATCGTAGAATACTAATACACCTCTCTGCCTCTCCTTGACATTTAGACCATCAACAGGCCCAAGGGTGCGTATGTGAATGTGCTTTTGTTATTAGAAGACTTCTTCCGATAAGAACTCATTACCAATAAGTCTTCTATGAAAACGCACACGTCTTGTGTTATTTCTCCTCAGAGTGGGAAACTCCCATGGTACAGCTCTTTGAGAGAAACACTGGACAGCAACTGCTACAACTAACTGGCAAAGCTGGGAAACATCTAAGGGAAGAAGCGTCCCCAGTAGAGGATGAAAGCAGTGGATCAGATGGTAACCATTTTATCGCCATGAAGAAGAGTAATGATGCCCTCCTGAATTTCCCTGAATGAATAAAAAGTAAAGAAAATGTACCGTTCCTCAGTGAAAGTTCTCCTTCGGGCTTTGAAGTCTTTTTTCTGTAATTGCTACTTGTTTCATTCCCTCTCTGAGTAATAGGCGCAGTGGAAATGAATACAGGTCCTTCTGGAGTGAGATTGGAGCAGGAAGTCATTCAGGCAGAGATAATCCTGTACCGGCGTAAATGAAGAAACACACACTCGCTCTCAGTTTGGGCACACACAGATAATCAGAGCTCAGTACATCCCCAGACAGGAATGATCATCATTTTCATTTCCTGTCCCCTCTGGGTTCTTAACCCTCCAACAATGAAAAGGCTATATTCAAGATAACAAGTTGCTCTTATCAAACACTTTTCATTTGTGTGGACATGTTGCTTTTTTATATTGTGAACACTTTCACACAAAGCATTTTGTCCACAGAAGAAGAGGCTGTCATGTCCACTCTTTTGGGCAAAAGTAGAAACATGAGGATTTCACTTACAGGACACAGCCTGACAGTGATTGAAAAGTGCAAAGACGAAGCAGGAAAGGAGTGAAGGGTGACGCGGTGAAATTCAGGATGAAATATTTCCTGATTTATCGCTTAATTCAATGATGCGGGCTGCACGGTGGCGCAGCGGGTAGCGCTCCAGCCTCACAGCAAGAAGGTCGCTGGTTCGATTCCCCGTTCGGGCATGGTTGGCCTTTCTGTGTGGAGTTTGCATATTCTCCCCGTGCATGTGTGGGTCCTCTCCGGGTACTCCGGCTTCCTCCCACAGTCCAAAAACATGCCCACCTTAGGTTAATTTATTATTCTAAATTGCCTGTAGGTGTGAGTGTGTGCATGAATGGTTGTCTGTTTCTATATTAGCCCTGTGATTGACTGGCGACCAATCCAGGGTGTACCCCGCCTCTCGCCCAATGACAGCTGGGATAGGCTCCAGCCACCCACAACCCTGATTAGCAGGATAGACGGTATAGAAAATGGATGGATGGATGAAATGATGCTCAGATTTACCCCTTTAACTACCCCACATGAAAAAAAAAATAGAAACATTTTTTTAGCATTTGGTATTGCAATGGGTGAGTAATAACCACAATATTTAACAAACCTTCAAGTTCTTAAAATATTGAACTTTATCCAATGACTTAAGTGTCACTCAGTGGGTTTTGCACAAAATTTCATACAAATACCACAAAAATCGAGGCAAAAGTCACATAAAATGCAAATTTGGAAAGGCAGTAATTTCTAATAAATATACAGTGGTTTTGGTTTCTTTAAGTTCTTACAAAATATTAAGCAATGTTCTCTCAACCAAGGAAAATATTGCATAACAAAACAAGGAACAGGCACTTTTGCAAATTTTTTCTTTGACTAAAGTGAGAAAACTATAGGAGCCTGTTTCTGCCAGTTGAAAAAAGAAAAATTATAAACTTGCTTTGATGAGATTTTACTTTTTTTCCCTTTTTTTTGGTCCATATGAAGTCAAAGATATGAGGAAAAAAAAGGAAATTTTGGAATTACAAAAGTCAAAAATTGGAGAAAGAAATAGAAATTTGGGATTTAGGATAGTCAATATTTTGGGATATAAAGTCAAAATGTTTAGTTAGAAAAGTCAAACTATTGAGATAAAAAGTTGAAATATTGAGTTGAAAAGGGAAAATGTTTGGACAAAAGTTTAAATTTACTCAAAATTTTGACTTAATATCGGCAAAAAAAAAAAAGAAAATCTCAGCAAAGCAAGTTTTTAATGATTTTTTTCAACTGGCAGATATGGACTTCTATACATAACTAATAATTCTCAAATTCATTTTAACTTGTGATTGAATGCCACTGTGCAAAACATTCATTTTGCACGAAAAAATAAAAAAACTTATAGAAAAAAAGCACATAAAGACACATTTGTATGCCTTCAATATCTATTGATATCATATCAACAACTTGACTGTGGTTGTATAACAAAAAAAAAAAAAAAACCCTCAAGATTCATCACATACTTCTACTTAATAGAGTAGATTGCAAAGCCAGTTTAGGTTAAATTAGGCACTCCTATTACTGAAATACACTCAAGATGTGCTAAACCATTTGGTCGGGAGGGTAGTTAAAGGGTTAAACTAGAAAAAGTAAATTGGTCAATTTACCGGAAGTGGCTCAATTTAACCTCTTACTTGAATCAACTTACCCCTCAGCCGGGGCAAGTTGACAAAGCAGCTTTGATTAAGAGGTCACATTTTCATTTCCTTTTGTCCTGTATGTATTTTTAGCATTTCCATCTTGAAATAAAGGTAAATGTTTCTGTTTTACTCCTTTAAATCTTTCCCTTGCCTGGAGCATTGCACAGGTAAAAAATTGGCTCAATTCACCCCACTCTCCCCTACTGATTCCATCCTCTATAAATCTTATTTACCATGACAATGATAAGGTTTCAGGAGGAGAAACGTTTTTCTCATAAGTTCCCAGATTAGTCTTGCTCTGCCTTATAACATGTCTGTGATTCATAACAGGATTTGCGTTGTACAGCTGCAGAGTGGGTGGTCAAGCCTCCTTTCATTGTTTATTACAAAAGCACTGCGGTCGAGGAATTGTCATACTTTTGTAACTATCGTGTCTCAGCATAAGTGGTGGTGTTTGAGGGTTCAGGAGGCATGTAGGTGTAGCTATGTGTTTGTGGGGGTGCCTAAGAGTGGAAGAGTTAGACCCACACACTGGTTAAAATAACTCTCCTGGTTAAAATCTGCTACATTGTGCTCTAAAGAAACACACTCCTTCCACTTTTCTCCCTCTGTTCTGCTCTGTTAATTAATGTTGAGCTTTCCTGTTGAGTTATCGCACGACTCTTCTTGGAATTGATTTACAAAAAGTATTTCGAACATTTAACACAACTGATATAAACAAAGATAAGGGTCACGGCAAACTGAGAGTTTAAAATCCTCAATGCACACTTTATGTAAGCAGGGAAATTATGTTTTTGCACAACTCAGAGAAATGTAAAAGAATAAAGTTGTACTCCTCTGATGGATAAAAATGTTTTTCCTCACATTTTTTGCTGGATGTTTTCTTTTTATTATGAGGTACAATGGATTTTAACAGGATCAATACCTGCATTGTGTTCTTTTCAGATTGAAGGATTGAAAATATGTCACTCACCCTCAGCCGCTTTAAGACAGTGAAGAAAAATCGAAAGAATCAGTGTTTTTTTTTCTTTTTTTTTCTTGCTGTACAGCAGATTTATGTCACTGCTCTTTGGGAAGAGAAGACTCAGGTCTTTGTACAGTCAATACAGAGATCAGAGTCATTCTGTACACAGCAATGACTATCAAGTCTGCCTTTGTAGTGTTAGAAAACAGCTTGTTGGTGCAGTTCGAAGTTTAGCAGCAATCAGCATTACAACACTGCTCCCATGTAAAGAGTAAACAGTCACTGTGGTGGATGTAATTACATGAAAGTAACCATCAAGTGGTTTTCATGGTGGGAAGATATAACAACGACTAAAGGCTGCGCTAAATGAAGAGATATTTCCAACAAGACAGATGGTGTGCTGGGAAAATTAACTGACTGACAGTTCAGTGTGTTTTCATATCAGTTCCATTTTGGTGTATCACAAAAAAAAAGAAGATGAAATTGTATGATAGGCAAAACGTTACAGTTCTTGCATCTAGAGATGTTCCAAGTGGACTACCAAGGTGTAAACAAGCAGATGCCGTCTGTCATCGGCCAGGAGAATTATGGGATTTGTTGACCAGCACAGGCAGCTGTTCTTTGTGGACTTGGAAAAGTTAAACCTGTAAGTTAACAGCCCTGGACCATGCTGCTGTGAAGCTATTGGTCTTTAAAAGCCTTTCAAAGTATGTAACCCCTGTACTGGAACTCGATTCTATTTGTGTAAAAGGTCTTGGAAAAACATTTATGTCTCTGAAAACCCTCACTGTCATGGAAACAGTTTTTAAAGCACTTTTTCCCATTCAAACTAAACAAAAAAGCTGTTAATCATACAGTTGGACTCAAAAGTTTACATACCCTTGCAGGATGTATGTTTTCTGGGCTTCTTTTTTCAGAAAATATGAATGAAAACAGAACTTTTCTTGCACTCATGGTTCATGGTTGGGTGAAGACCATTATTAACAAACAACTGTGTTTACTCGTTTTATGCATAATGACAATACAAACTTCTAAAATGACCCTGATCAAAAGTTTAGGCACCCCAGTTTTTAATACTTGTGTTTCCCCCTTTAACATCAATAACAGCTCGAAGTCTTTTGTGGTCATTGTGTGTCCAGATTTTTACCAGACTACTTTTAGTAGCTCGGTAACTCCCCTCTGGAAGGGTTTCCAGGACAAGTACGACGAATCCAACTCGGGCCTTCTTTTCCGTTTTCCGTTTATTTCACTTATACAAACAATGCACACAGATGCTCTTACTAGGTTGTAAACCTGCAACATAAACATATATACACCGCAGGGTTATCAACTGTATGTTATCAAAATAAATAATAATTTAAACCTTTAATAGGTAGCTCACCGACAACCCGTACATGTCCTGGCAAAACACTATCAGGAATGACGCAGATGATTGATATGGTGACAAACCCCACCCACTTCACAGGCATGTTCAAGAGGTCTAATCTTATTCCTATGTACATGTAAACAACACACCCTGCATATAATACATATAACATTTTAACTCCTGGAAAGTTATACATTGTGGATGAGGGTCTTTTTTATCTCAGATGGTAAAACTGTCCATTTTTCTTGGCAAGAAAGTTACTTTCATGAACTGCAGGTTTGACATCTCCCCAGAGTGGCTCAAGGATATTGAGGTCAGGAGACTGAGATGGCCACTCGAGAACCTTCACTTTATTCTACTGTAGCCAATGGCAGGTCAACTTGGCCTTGTATTTTGGATGTCATATGGGAACGTCCAAGTGCGTCCCATGTGCAGCTTCTTGGCCAATAAGTGTAAATTTGCCTCAAGTATTTTCTGATAGCATGCTGTATTCACTTTGCCAGAAGTTTTGACCAATTTCCTGTGCCTTTGTAGCCTACACATCCCCAAAACATCGGTGACCTTTCATAATAGGCCTTGTTGACTCCTCTCCAAATGTAATGTTTATGGTTGTGGCCAAAAAGTTCAGTTTTGGTCTCATCACTCCAAATGACTTTGTTCCAGAAGTGTTGAGACTTGTATCTGAGTTTTTTTTCGCATTGTAAGCGGGATATTGTGTGGCCTTTGCGTAGAAATGGCTTTCTTCTGGTGACTCGCGCATATAGCCCATTTTCCTCAAAGTGCCTCCCTATTGTGCATCTTGAAACAGCCAGACCACTTTTTTTCAGAGTCCTGTATTTCAGCTGAAGTAATTTGTTGGTTTTCCTTTGCATCCCGAACAATTTTCCTAGCAGTTGGAGCTAAAATTTTAGTTGGTCTACTTGACCGTGGTTTGGTCCACGGTCAGGTGGAATCCCTCATTTTCCATTTCTTAATTTGAGTCTGACCACTGCTTATTGGCATCCTCAATTCCTCAGCTTTCTTTTTTATATCCCTTATATATATCCCTTATATCCTGTTTTATACAGTTGGATTACCTTTTCCTGCAGATCTTTTGACAATTTTTTTCACTTTCCCTATGACTCTGAATCCAGAAATGTTAGTGCAGCACTGGATGAAAGATGCAAATGTCTGTCAGGAGCTCAGAAACTCACTGATTTTTTTATACACACACTGGTTACAAGCTAATAGATCCCATTTGATCCCAATAAACCCATTTGTGTCGACTTGTGTACATGTTATCAGGCCCAAATCACAAGAGTATGTTAACTTTTGATCAGGGTTATTTTGGAAGTTTTTCTCATCATCCTTTTACCAAAAATGTTTATATATTTTACTGAACAAGTGATTAATAGTCCTGCCAGGAAAGAGAGCCAGACCTTTTGTTAAGGCAGCCATATGTGTAAAGAACACCTGAGGCTGTGAACACAACATTCCACTGCAGAAGTCAGCATGTGACTGCTTTACAAGAGACATAAATCCACTGTGGATAAATGTGTCACTTAATTTAGTGTAGGAGAAATTACACAACATGTTTCAAATTGAAGTCCAGTAAAAAAATGTTGGCTGACGCCTGGAACTGCCTCTCTTAAAATTGTTTATTAGTAACCATCAAGACTCTTTGTTCTTTTATTTTCTCGCTCTAAATCTTGACTCATGTTTTGGGGTATTTCTTTCTCACACTTCTCCGAGATAGACAGAATGTATCGTGACATCGTTCTCCTGACTCACTCTTTTCTCCGTCTAGTCATCCACTATGACTTTCACTGCTGAAGCTACGGTAAGCACAAAGTTCCAGTTCACCCACACATGCTGAGTACGCTGGGAAGACCACATTTGTAGAGATCTTAGGTCATGTAGGATGTAAAGGGTGACCCAGTTAAATTCAGGATAAAATATTTTCTGGTTTAAAACATAATAAATTTGTATATTAAACCACAAAACCTATCCATGTATGACATACATTTGTAGACCCTATAGATCGTCAGTAATAATTATCACATAACAGTCATTATCTCTGGAAAGCAAAAAATAAATAAAATATTTTGACTCTCAAAAAACAGTGTTTTTGTCAAGATGGCATGCTTACAATATTACAATGTGCTTTTCTTAATTTCAGGAACAGCAACATGGAGGATGCATGCTGAATTTATGGTCACATAAAAAAAATATGTACCATTGCCTAGAAAGAAGAGGTGGGTCAACTTACCCCGCTGTTTCATCTTACCCCAGTCTCCCCTATACCTTAATCGCAAACTATGTTGAATGTAGTGGATCAATTACTAAAACAGGAGCTATTAAGATTAATGGATAGGTTTGCGATATAGTTTCACACATGCATTTAAATATGTCCTGTGAATATCAGTGAAAAAGTCTGCAGTCTTCCTAACTCTAATTCCTTATTAAATAAAATTCATGAATGTCCTCCAGCATTGGGAACCTGCCAGCTGTCTGCAACAAGGTTTTCACATTTTTACATTCACAACTCAAATAATTCTCTCCCCTGGCCATAGGCTGTACTTGTGTTCTTCTAAAACCAATTATTTCACAAACCTAGCAGCGATCCCTCAATAATTATGCCTGCGATGAAAGCCGAGTGCAGCTGCCACTCCTGATTTGGCTGATGGAGGAGATTGGAGGCACACTACTGAGTGTGTGCGCTTACTGGAAAGAACCCCAGGACAGCTGAACGGGTGGCTCTTCAGTCAGAGAAGGATTCCTTTGGGGCTGTGGTTAGGGTGAGTCTTTTAAATTGAATTTCTTTAAAGAATATAAAAGAGTCAAGATACAGGCTTCAGAAATGACCTTGACACTAAACAGAAGCTTTGATGTCGGATCAGAACGTTGGGAAATCAAAGGAATCACTACTGGAAAAACACGAAATTAGAACATGTCAGACAGTGTCCCAGATGATGTGATGTAAATCAACCCTGAAATCTAACATGAGGTTGAGAGAACTTTGCTTTAAAGATTCATTCCAGTAAAAGTGGACTCTGCAGCATAGAAAACAGCAGCTTCAGTTGAACAAAGCAAACAAATTACCTGCTGGCTCCAATGTCTGCTGCGCACCAGACATTATCTGTGCCTCCATTATTTGATAGCACATGAACTAAATGTGAGTGGACAGAGAAAATGATTTTGGTGCAATTTTGCCATTATCCGGCCTCTGTTTACAGAGCCATGGACACGGAGGATAGGCACCGGAACATGATACCCAGAATCCTCTTGGAGGCTGAGATAGTGCCATTAGATGCCATCTGTCAACAGAATACTTTGATGAGTGACACGGGACACAGATGTGATAGGGAAAAACTTGGTTTGAATTTTCTTGCTTAACCCTTTAACTACCTCCATGACCAAATGGTTGCACATTTTGAGTCACTATTTTTCAACAAGAGGAGTAGCTTGATAAAAACCAACTGATTTAACCATCTCTAGTACTTGATAAAAGTATGTGATTGACTTTGTGCCTCAAAAAACATTTGTCTAGTCACACAACCAAAGCTGAGTTGTTGAGATGACATCCTGAAGACATACGAATTGCTTTGCACTTTTTTCTTTTTTTTTTCATGCAAAATCAATGTTTTGCGCAGTAGCACTTTATCACAAGTAACAGTGAATGTGAGAATTGTGAAAGTTATTGCACTTTGGTCAAGATGAACAATTTACAAAAACAGTTTTTCTATGTTTCTATGGAACCCCAAAAGATTCTTAATTAAATAAATAAAAACAACATTTTGAATTAAATACCATTTGATTTAAAAAAGCCAAACAAAATTATATTATCGCCATTAAATTCTAAAATATGGCAATATCATCATGAAATATGTTTTATTATGCTTTGATATCAAAAGATTTTTTTAATTAATGATACTTATTTGTTTAATTTATTATATTATTTTATTAGAATTATATGATAAATATATAAAATAGATATTTCAATAAATTTATAAATTATTATATAATAATTTAATATTAATAATTTTTATGCATATATAATTTTTTTTATTACAAAATGTATTTATACAATAAAATAGACAATATAATACATTATATATAGATATAAAATTTTGATTAAATATTTCATCATGATTATCTTAACAATTTCATACATTTTAGATTAATGACTTTTTCTTTATTTCCAAGCTTTTTATAAAATTAAAAAAAAACATTACAAAGTCAGTTTTTAATGTCCTTTACCACAATCACCTTCTTATTTCATGATGTAGGTTTTTTAATATTTAATGATTATAACATATTTATGATTTCTATTTAAGTATGACAAATAATCATGATTCAATATTAAAGAATAATAAAACATCTTTCATAACAATATTGTCTTACTTTACAATTTAATTGCCATATAATATATTTTTCTGTTATTTATCAAAATGGTATTCATTTCAAAATGTTTTTATATATTTAATTATGAATCTCTATGTTTCATGCTATTATTTCCTTTGTTGAAATAACATTGCTCAATATTTTGTCACTCAGAAATCAAACTGTTCAATGCCCTGTATATTCATAAGTAATTAATTTATTTTTATATGAGCAATTTATTTGACCTTTTCTACTATTTGTGGTATTTGTTTGAAATTTCATACAATAACCTCAAAGTGACACTTCTGCCATTGGGTAGAGGTCAATGTTTTAAAACTAAAAGGTTGGTTGGAAAAACAAAATAAAAAAAAAGGTTGGTAATTACTCACCCATTGGGAAAGGAAGTGCAAGGAAAAATACATCTATTCCTTCTTTCTTGGTGGGGCAGTTTAAGGGTTAAATCTACAGGAATGACTTGAAGAAAAAAACTCTTCTTTAAAGATAGCCTAAGTGACCTGACAACAGTGAGGTGAAAGCAGAACTCCTACAGACGCAGGGCCTGACCAAGAAACAGTCCTAAATTTAGCCTCAAAGAGTGTTTTCTGTGCACGAGAAGAAAAAGGAAAAACCATGAATCTCCTTTCTTCCTTTATGGGGAGTGGGTGGAGGTAGAAGGCACATTCCACCTCGACCAGATTTTTCATGGTATAATGTTCACATGGGAAAGATCAATAACACATACGTACATATCTTTGACTGCTCCATTACCAAGTGGAAACCCCTTGGTCTAAAAATACAGAATATTCCTGAGATATCCTGAGGGCACACACATGAAGACAATGAACTCTTGAAATATAAAGTGTGATGATTCTGTCTTTGTTATAGGTTTTCTTTGTCATTTCTTAGTTTAGGCTCTTGTTTTAGTTGTTACATTCTTGTTTCTAAATCCAACTGTTTTGGTTAGTTTCTCCGTATTTATTCTTTGTGATTCTCATCTTGTCTTCTCTTTGTTTCCTGTTTTAGTTTGCAGTTTCTGCTCCTCATAGTTCTAGTTTGGTTGTGTGATGTTTATTCTAAGTGTTTCAGTGTTTTGGATTCATCTCATTTCTGTGTCTTTAGTATTCCTGTGTTAGTTTTAGTTATTCTTGTTGTGCATTTCCCTCATGTTTACTTTCACTTTGTACTTGCTCCCTGTGTTTAGTTGAGTATTTCTTGTGTTTCCCTCCTGTTTAATTGCCCCTCATGTGTCTCACCTGTGTCTTGTGTCACACCTGTGTTTGATTATTCCCTTGTCTGGAGTTTGGTCTTTGTTGGCTCATTGTTTTGTCAAACTGTGTCGCATGTTCCTGAATCTTCTGTGCTTTGATTACATTTTTCCTAGTTCTGGTTTATTGAGGTTTGGATTTTTTGGCAAGAAGAGTTTTGATTTTTGGTATTTCAGATTTCCTCTTAGGTTTTGGACTTTGCAGGTATTTTCGAATAAATAATTCTTGAGCATCAATCTGCATTTAAGTGCTCTCCTCCTGTGCTTCCTGCATCCACGTGACATATAGTTATTTATTTATTCACGTTATTATTTACGCTGTTTTTAGTCCTGTCAGTTCTCATCAATAACAGCAGCTTCACTTTCCTGTAGACTTCTGCTAAACTTCTAGCTACAAGACAAAAGTGTTTCCATTTGAATACACAGAGATTTGATGCCAAGAGAGCCTGATTCATACAAGAAGTGCTTTTTGCTTGACTGGCCAATTGCATTAGCTGATGCTGCCTAAGCCCCCCTAACAGGC
The DNA here is from genome assembly GCA_008086565.1 of Thalassoma bifasciatum. NCBI lineage: Eukaryota > Metazoa > Chordata > Actinopteri > Labriformes > Labridae > Thalassoma > Thalassoma bifasciatum. The sequence continues at coordinate 37,771 of RPOG01001998.1, forward strand.
TTGTTTATTGGCTATTGGCCCTAACGATCACACATACAGTAACCAATAGCCTCACCATTAACATGAAACCTGCTGGAGCTAGTTAGGTGGTCAAAAAGACGTCTTTACTGCCATGTGTTTTCATGCATTTTCATGTGCGCAACAGGAGAGGTACAAATCAGTGACCAAGAGCTATAATTTCACAATCTTTAGCGAAACTTTTCACAAAAAGAACAAAGAGGACACTGAGCACTGATATAGCTGGTTTTGTTTGTGCAAAGTTGTCAGACTAGAGTGTGAAAAATGAGAATGCATCTGCTGGTGTTTGACACCTGAGACTAAAAACTCCTACCTTCAAACATATCTAAAGGGTTGTTTCATAAAATAATGCCAAGTGGTGAAATTTCTCCTGTAAAGTCCGTTGTTTGTCTCTTAGTTGTGTCTGTTCTCATCAATAACAGCAGCTTCACAGTCTTATAGCATTTCCTCCTAAATCTGAATCTAGCAAACTGGGTGCGTTTCTTTACCTTGGGGTTGTGGCTGCAAGACAAAAGTGACCCCATCATTTTCCCTTGAGTTTTCATCCCAGGACAGCTTGTGATAGACAACAAGAGCCTCCTGCTTGACTGGCCAGTAGTGTCTTTTATTGGCTAACAGGCCTGTAAGTCACTCTAACACTTAACTAATCACCTTGCTGATCACACCAGGCCAGCTGTAGCCATTAAGGTGATTGATGATATATATATATATTGCCGTGCATCTTCAGTCATATTTATGTGCGTAACAAAAGAGGTAGAATCTGTAACTGGGGGCTATAATTTCCTGATTTTTAGCGAACCTTTTCAGAGAAAGGAACCAAGTTGACTACAAAGAGGACACTGAGCACTGATACAGCTGGTTTTGTTTGCGCAAAGTCGTCAGACTAGAGTGTGAAAAATGAGAATGCATCTGCTGGTGTTTGACACCTGAGACTAAAAACACTCCAACTCTGACAAATTTTTACCTAGAAAGCTTAGATTTCACCGAGATGGTGTGATAGATTTCTTATGTCTGACATATAGCATCTTGAAGTTAATGATGTTCAAAAATTAGTTATAAAAAAAAGAGGAAAAAACTTTTTCAGCTGCATTTATCCTGATGTGGACTTTAGCTACATATTAAAACATAAGTCATTGATTATTTTTTACTTTATGGTTCTTCAGTTATTAACTCTGAAACATAGAACTGCATAAAGGCCAGAATTGGGTGGGATGTAAGAGGTTAATGAAACACTGTTGTAGAGAGGCTAATGACCTTCATGATATACATGTTCGACCTGCTCTTATATCCTCAGGTTCAGCTCGTGGAGAACAGTAAAAGCTAAATGGAATGTTATGTAACTGGACGATGGGGCATAAATATTGAGAAAGGGACATAATGTGGTTTTCTTACTGAGTGCTTATCCTTAATCTGTGTATATATCAAAGAACATTCTTCAAATACTAAATCTCCTATTTAACAGAGAGATTGTAAGAGAACTCTAAATCTTCTCTACATTTAAAAAACACTACCCAAGTGCACTGACATAAAACCTTAAATTACTGAGCGAATGGTTTAGCCTGAGTGAAATTGAGTTGTTCCTCTGAATCATTTGGCTGTGAATGAACAGATGTAGGCACGGAGAGAGAATTTCTGTCGAAAAGTACCAGAAATCAAGAGATTTTGGAAATCCATCTGTTTGTGCAGTCATACAGCTGCTGCTCGTTCCCACAGCAAACACCAGCCAGTGAAATTTTATTGACTGCTTTGGCAAAATGACACAGAATGAGAAAAAACACTCAAGCAAAAATAAAGTTCCTCACTTTAAAAGTCAAAATGCAGCTTGTTTTGTTTTTTAAGATTTTTTTCAACTCAAAAATCTTGTGCCACGTTCACATCATTCATCCACGTTTGTGTCTTTTTCTGTGAGAAATAGTGTGGCGACACTGTCTTAAACCCTTCAGTGTGACATTTCACTGGTGACATTTCAGAAGAAAATGAAAATCAAGGAGAGTTAAGTTTAAAACACCATGTGATTAAAAAGCTACCCAGCCTTTGAGTCCGCGAGTCAAGATGAAGACTGGTTTTTCTTTATTCGATGAAATGCTTCAATCAGCCGTTAGATCTGTGCGCTTTGAGGATGTGAGTCCGGGGGCTGATTAAAGTTTGGCCAATGCCTCAAGGACGGAGCAGTGGAAAGGATAAAGAAAAACCTCGGACCAGTGACCAGAGTTAAAAACAAAACAAAACCAAAAAAAAAGCCAGGTGGCTGAATAAAACAGCCTTTGAGGACAAAAAAAGGCAAAAAAAAACCCACTTCCACCTCTCAAGGCCTGTTTCCTCAAATCAATGTGGTCTGTTTTTGTGCCCATTATAAAATATCAATGGTTAAAGATGCCCTCCTTTCCCCATCCAGGGGCCGGTGAGTGTGTTAAATAGCAGCTTTCATTGTCATTGCCATTCATCAGATTGGACTGATATTATCTGTATCTGCCTCTGTTTTTTAGCACTGCCTCAGTCACTGCTGAGATGCGAGAGCGACTGCTATTGAAAGAGTGATTCATCTCCTCTCGACTCAACTAGACGTGAAACCGTTGGTTGTGCAGAAGTGGGATTTTTTTTTTTTTTTTTTTTTCTGTGTGTGTGCGTGTTCGCATGAGTGTGGCAGCCACCCCATTATCTCATCGGTAAACCCACCTTCAGATGTTGAACTTTGAGTTGCTGCCTTGGAGTTGTTTGGCACTGAGCGAAAGCTATAGCTGATGCAATTGGTCTAATGTGTTAACTGGCAAAACTCTTTGAGGGCTTTACTGATAAATGCTTCTAGATGCCTGAAACCCATATCAATTCTTAGAGTAATGCTGCAAGAGTTTTTGCTCTGACACATAAAATACTTCAGTTTGGCTATTTATATCCCAATCAGCTGCCATAAAATCCAACAGTACACAAACAGAGCGACAGAAGCCACTGGAATAGCTTTTGGACCATCAAAGGACACTAAAACCCGGCAGTGAAAGTCAGACTAATGGAGGCAAACACTTACATGCATTTTGCAGCTCCATAAGGCAGAATGACACAGGTTTCATTAAAACCTCCTACACAGTTGGTAGTAGTTAGATTGAAGGAATGGCAAACTTCTTTTTGGAGGATTCTTTCTACAAAGTGGAAAGTCTGCACTTGTGGAATTGTACAAACAGAATCCGTATCTTTAAATAATGCAGATAAAGGCAGAACAGACGGCCAATATGAGTGATAAATACAAAATGATGAAAAAAAAGAGGCTTGGCTTTGTTACTGGACACAATGCTCAGAGCAGCTTTCTTACCTCCTGCAGCCAGGAAGAGGCAGCTGAGCTTCCAGCATTTCCACTATTTATGGACGCACAAGGTGTTAAGTTGTTATGTAACAGGGTTTTGACGGGGCTCATTTTTTCAAGAAATGTATACGCTTATTAATACGTGAACCATTATGTAATCATTATCATCCCATAAGGTTCTTATGCAATGGGAAATTATCCCCACGCATCGAAACAGAACTGATCTTTGATATCAATTAGTTTGTTTGTTGAACTAAAAGAATGGTTTGGTTCAAATAAGAGCCTGAATGTTACTCACTGACATATTTTGAACATCATATGCAGGTGACGTAGATAAAATACTAGGGCTGGAAGCAGCACCAAAGGGGCCCTTGTTCCCAAAGGTGTAATCAAGTATGTTTTGGTAACCAGGAGACTTAATTCATACATTTAAAGGTTAAAGGGTAACACTTAATAAACGTTCATTAATGCATTATTAAGCAGTAATTACCAGTTAATTAACAAGTAAATAACATTATGATCTCTTACTTAACATTAACTAACCTATTAGTTAATGAATTACAGATTTTAAATAATGTCTACAACTCAGAGTTAATTAATTAATTATTAAGCATTAATAACAGTAACATATTGTAATTATTAATCCTTATGTATGCATTAATCATTAATAATTGTTTATCAATGTCCATCCAAGTAACATATACACTATCAGCGAATGATTAGTGGATGTAGTTGGTAGTTGTTACTTAACTTTTAATTATTCCAAAGTAGCACCATTAGTGAATGATTACGAGAGACATTTTAGATTTTACTAATATTTTATGAATAATGCTTAATGATTAACTTATTTGTTATTTAATGATAGGTAACACTTTATAATGATTATTAATACAGCATTAAACTGTTTATAAATGCTTAATAATGCATAATTAGCACTAATTACGAGACCCTCATTGTAAAATATTACCAGTAAAAGCAGTTTGGGTCCTGTTTGTTTTTTTTTTTTAGAAAGTGTCTGTTTCATGCTGAAAACAGAAAAAGACATTGTTGGGGGGTGGGGGGTAGTTAAACAGTGCTTCCTCTGATTTTCTGACTTACACATTCACAACCATCCACACAAGACTGGGATAAATTTCTTGCATTCAGTCTTGCTCAAAGACACTTTGGCATGTGGCTGCAAGAGCCAGAATCCAACCCACAACCTTGTCATTGAAAGACGACGGCCCTCATTTATCCATCTTGCGTGGGAATTGGTGCAGATTTGGGTCTATAAAGAAGCTTACAGCAGCGTTCATGTGTGATATATGAAACGTGCGCACCAGGACCAATCACGGCGCACGATCGCTCAGGTATTGATTAATCTGGCAGCTGAAAACAGTCATCATTTAAATAACACACCAGTAATTATTCAAGGTTCAGCCAATACCAATCGTAACCCATGGAATTTACGACATAGAGGGACACATTATGGGAAAAAAGGAGACTTCTCTGTGCTGGAGTAACGGAGGTAGAGAGAAATGAAGTTGTGTTCATTTGCAGCCGGAAAAGTGGTGTGAAGGAAATTTTTGCCGCCATCAGCAGCATGGATGTGAAAGACCAAACTACAGTGGAGTTCATGCATTGAATTTACACATCCTTTGTACTTTACAAAGTAATTAAGTGGTGGTATCTTACTTTTAGAAGCCTCGGTATTATCAATTATTTCCGTTCAGGTCTCAAAACGTAGAAATGTCTCTGTTAAAATGTTGGTCAGCTCTGAAAAAAGCTGCAACCTGATTGTGTCGCAGGATATAAGTGTGCATGGATATAAGTGTAGACCCATGTTTATGAGTTTGTATGTCTGGTAAATGAGGGCCAATGACTCTACCACTGAGCCACAGTTGGCTTGTTTGCCTTAGCCTGAGTTCAATCAAACAGAGGGGGAAGCAAGGGCAAGAGGTAAAACTTGACTCTACACACAATGACTAAGAAGTGAAAAATAAAACAGAAACACTCGTAATAATGGAAATCAACACAAGACGTGAGTCACTAATTCACAACAAGACATGAGGGTTAGCTCTAACAAATACACAGAAACAAGCTTGGAAAACAAATAAAGACAGATTGCAAAACAAAGAATACATAGAACACGACAAGACACTCAGTGCTGTTGAAAATGTTGAATATCTGATTGCTGTGCAGCGTTACAATGCTTTCAGTCTCATTTGTATTGGGACTGAGCAGTAGTGTTGATGATTCAGCTATTGGTCACTTGTTTGAAGCTGTAGTTTGTGATCGTGGTTGTGTTGTGTAAGATGTTCCAAAAAATCAAGGCTGCCCATGCAGTGATATTTAAATAGAGCTTTTTTGGTATCAGAGCTACAATACTTGAAGAAAAAAAAATTAAGGAGTTTGAGTACAAGATCTCTTACATTGGATCTGGAGATAGTGATAAGAAATCATTGTGTAATACTGGACTACTTGTTAAAGTGGGACCTAAAGTAAGACAGTGGCTGCATATACAGTGTTTTGCAAAACCTTTTCAACTTATATTTAAGTGAATACACCACAAAGACAAGATCTTTAATGTTCAAACTGATAAACTTTATTTTTTTGTGCAAATATTTGCTCATTTTGAAACTGATGCCTGCAACACGATTCTAAAAAGCTGGGACAGGGGCAACAAAAGACTGAGAAAGTTGATGAATGCCAAAAAAAAAAAAACCTGTCGGGGACATTTCGCAGGTGAACAGGTTCATTGGAAACAGGTGAGTGTCATGATTGTGTATAAAAGGAGAATCCTCTAGAGGCTCAGCCGTTCACAAGCAAAGATGGGGCAAGGATCAGTACTTTGTCAACAACTGCGTGAAAAAAATAGTCCTACAGTGTAAGAACAATGCTTCTCAATGCTCAATTGCAAGGAATTGAGGGATTCCATCATCTACAGTCCATAAAATAATTAGAAGATTCTGAAAAGCTGGAGAAATCTCTGCATGTAAACAGCAAGGTTGAAAACCAATATTGAATGGCCATGACCTTTGACCCCTCAGGCAGCACTGCAGTAAAAAGCCACATCATTGTGTAAATGGTGTTACTGCGTGGGCTCAGGAACACTTCAGAAAACCACTGTCAGTTAACACAGTACATGACTACATCTACAAGTGACAGTTCAAACTCTACCATGCAAAGACAAAGCCAGACATCAACAACAGTCTGAAAGGCCGCTACCTTCTCTGGGCCTGAGCTCATTTGAAGTGGACTGAGGCAAAGTGGAAAAGTCTCCTGTGGTCTGCTGTGCTGTGGAAAAATGACAATCTGGATTGTTACCAGCACAAGGTTCTAAAGCCAGTATCTGTGATGGTATGGGGGGTGAGTTAGTGCGCAAGGCATGGGCAACTTACACATCTGTGATGGCATCATCAATGCTGAAAGGTACAAACAGGTTTTGAAGCAACACATGCTGCCATCCAAGCAACTTCTTTTTCAGGGACGTCCCTGATTATTTCAGCAAGACAATGAAACCAAGACACATTCTGCACTTATTGCAACAGCATGGCTCTGTAGTAAAGGAGTGCTGCTACTAGACTGGCCTGCCTGCAGTCCAGGCGTGTCCCTTATTGGAAATGTGTGGCTCATTATGAAACACAAAATTCAACAACGGTGACTCCGGACTGTTGGGAAACTGAATTTGCACATGAAGCAAGAATGTGAAAGAATTCCAGCTCTGAAGCTTCAACAATTAGTGTCCTCAGTTCACAAACACTTATTGAGAGTTGTTGAAGGAAAGGTGATGTAACACAGTGGGAAATATGACCCTGTCCCACCTTTTTTTGATACCTGTTGCAGGCAATTTCAAAATTCAATATCTAGTTGAATATAGGTTGAACATGATATGCAAATCATTGCATTCTGTTTTCATTCATTTTTTATACAACGTCCCAACTTCATCGGTATTGGGGTTGTACACAAAGCTTGCTTTTGTAAGAGCTCGTGCTGCAATGTGATATTTCTGGGTAAGTGATGTTTCCACAAGTCATTGAGTCAAACCCAAACAGTTAAAACAAACAAACAAAAAAAAAAAACGATCAAACCATTTAGGGCCTGTTCAGATATAATAGAGTTACATATTGGTGTAATTTGATGAAAAAAGTAGTCCTCTTTTTCAGTGGCAAGCCCAGTCTGTTAGGATTATGGTTGTTGTAATCTGCTTTAAGACGCTCTGACAGTGAAGGTTGTTTTTTCCTTCAGAAAAGGATCTAAATTGTTGCTGCCATGGCACTAACAAAGCCTGCTTTTGCTTTTTCACTGCGCTGAATATAATTAGACAATGATAACATCGTGATGGCATTAAAAAAGCCTTCCATCTGTCTCTACCAGTGACTCATAGCTGTTGGTGGAGAACACACTACTCACGTTATACAAGTATGACCCAAAGTGCTTAGTGCTGTCTACCTTTACTACTGTTCCCACACTCTGGATGGAACAAATTATTTTTGTTGCTCTTGATATGCAATTGTGTAGGTGGTGAAAGAGCTGATTTGTTTTGGAAATAGTGGACTGTGGTTCAGCAAAACAGAATTTTTTTTTTATTTTAGAGCTCTTATAGCTGATCCATCAACCTCAAGCCTCAAAGTGAAGTTTTCCTATTGCAGTTCAAGTCATTGAGGCGCTGCTGTAGGAGTGGAAGTGTGTATGTGTGTGTGAATGTGTGAGCGTGTGTGGGGAAGAAAGAACAGGGAGAGAAACAACTTCAAGTCCAGGGAATAAATGCCCCTCAGGCTTTTCTTGAAAAATCATGTAGATCAGATTTGACATGAGGCTCAGACTTGCACACATGCTCTGATGATTCAAACGGGTCTTAGTAACCACCAGAGCTGTGTTTTGACACATGACAGGCTGGCGTCTCTGTAGGGGTGTCATCACAACTCGAGCACATTTTAATGATCTGATACTATGCACACATCCAACTACGACTTGACATCAACTTCGTGCAAAAGCGAAAAGAATAAAAGGGACATTAACTGCTTGATAAAAGAAATAGCAAAACACTTTCGACATGATATTAATTAGTTAGATTCAGTGCAACAAGTTTCTGGGGTTAATTGACGACCATCTCTGGCACATTCTGTCCCTCACTCATGGTTAGTGGTTGGGTGATGTCATTTATTAACAAACAACTGTTTACTCTTTTTAAATCATAATGACAACAAAAACTTTCAAAATGACCCCTATCAAAAGTTTACACACCCCAGTTCTTCATACCGTGTATTGCCCCCTTTAACGTTAATGACAGCTTGAAGTCTTTCGTGGTCGTTGTGGATGAGGGTCTTTATTATCTCAGATGGTAAAACTGCCCATTCTTCTTGGCAAAAAGCCTCCAGTTCCTGTAAATTCTTGGGTTGTCTTGCATGAACTGCAGGTTTGAAATCTCCCCAGAGTGGCTTAATGATATTAAGGTCAGGGGACTGAGATGGCCACTCCAGAACCAAAAAGGAAAATTGAAAATATAAGTTCAGAGGATTTTCACCTCCCCAACTCAAATTAGAGTAATGAGTGCTCTGCCTCCAATTCTACTCTTAAAGACAAACAGACACAGTGACACAGTGGACCACACAATTTTAATACCTCATTCAAAGCACAGAGTGGGTATTTTGTGACATAGCATTGGACTGGTTTAAGTCCTATCTGGGCGGACAGGTCTGTCAATGTCACAGTTTAAGCAGAGAGTCATCCTATGCTTACCTGCTATGAGGTATCCCTCTGGTGTCAGTTTTGGAGCCATTGCTTCTTTCTTTGTATTAGAAAGCATGAAATAGCTTTCTATTGCTATGCGGACGACTGTCAGATATGATTGTCCTTAAAAGCAAAAGATGGCTATTCGATAAAAACCCTTCTTAATTGCCTGGAAGATATTAAATCTTTGATGGCCCTGAACTTGTTCAACTTTCGGGACAAGAAAACACAGGTTCATGTGTTTGGACCAAGTGGCCCCTGTGAGTCCACCTCTGTTCATCTTGGCCCCCTGACAGTTTATTTTAAAACAACTGTGACCAACCTGGGTTTTAAGTTGGACAGTGATTTTAATCTAGGGGAACAGAGTTTTCTCTGTGTCCACCTCTGGAACGCCATTCCATGACACACCAGGACCTTCCCAAACCTGTTCACCTTCAAAACCCTCATTAAAACCAAAGTCTACAGAACTGCTTTCAGTGCTTGATTGCTTTTCGATGTAGTCTATGCTTTTTTATCATTCATGTTCTAAATACTGTTATGTTTTGTAAGACTTTTTTTAAATAATCTGTACAGCATCCTTGAGCACCTTGAATAGCACTTCATAAATATAATGTATTTTTATTATTTAAACTGTCGTCAAGCCTTGTTTCTATCTTTTAAAGCGGTTGCAAAACTTTGAATCCTTCATGTCCAGGCAGAACTTTGAAACAGTGGTCCACGCTTTTTTTATCCCATTTGGATTACTGCAACACACATGTCAACAGCTGGTTTGAAATGCCGCCGCACAGCTTTTAACCCTTTAGAGCCCTTTGCCAGTGCTACAATTTGTGTCTCCATTTTCATAATTGGTTGTAGATTTGAAACTAGATTACACACAGATGGATCGTTCTTTTTGCATATAAAACCTTGGGAGTTACACTTTTTACTGCATCTTATACATGTCTGAGAATGCTGTTTCATTCTACTGATGTGTTTGCAGAAACCCAGTATAAAGGGTTAACAAAAAAATCATAATCCAGACTGCAGCTGTTCACACAACTTCCTACATTCAATACACGTCATCAGGTTTTCATTTACATTCTTGAGGAATACAGCCATGATATTTTGTATCTTGAAAAATTAGAGTTAAATAGACTTTTTTTATGATTTATTTCACTTGTCAGTGCTTCATTGAGTCTGGACATAAGTCAGTATTTTTATCAAAATTTGGGATATTTGGGTTGACTTTATGTAAAACTAGAGATTGATGCAAAATATGACACTGCAGCATGTAAAACTGTAAAGATATGCTCTGGAAGAGTTGGCTTGGGAGGTCATAGATGGTTGGTGTCAGTAAAGGGGAGCACATCAGCCCTGTACTGGCTTCACCTCATTGGCTACCTGCTACTTTAGGGTTGAATTGAAAACCTTGTGCTCATTTTTAAATGTTTAAATATTAAAATGGCCTTGCCCCGTCATACCTCTCTGAGCTTCTTCACCCTTACTCACCTTCTCTGTCCTCCAGGTCAGAAGACCGGCTCCTCCTGTGGGTACTAGGGTTCAGGTGGGAGCTCATAGGGGACAGGACTTTCTCTCGTTCTGCTCCCCGATTGTAGAATAATCCGCCCTTGCACATTTGTCATACACTTTTAAAAATCAGTAATAAATGCATTTTTATTCATTGGCTTTTAACCCCAGAGAGACTTAGTTCATTTGAATGATCTTATTTGTCCTCATTTGCTTTGCTTTGATTTTCTTTTAACCTCTTAAGACCTAGCATCCACATATGTACACATGACATTTCTGACTCTCAGACCCATGACACTTCTTTTTTTTTTTTTTACTTTAATCTATCAGCTACATTAGAGACACTTGCTTTGTCATCTTTTGGCGATGCTTTAACTTTACACCCATTTCAATGAGGAAAAAAAATGTAGTATGGACAATAGCACTTATAATAACTAAAATTAAGCAGCTGTATCTAATAACAATAAAAATATAATTTCCTGTACAAAGACCAGGTTTAGTTTTTATACTAATTAGGTCTTACTGGCAGGGAGAAATAAAAATGCACAGCAGACAAACACTTTGGTCTTAAGAGGTTAATTGGTTTTGATATGCTTTTTTTGTGTTTGTTTTTCCTTTTCTTTTTTTTTTTTTTTTTTTTACCTTATGTCTCTAGACAGCACTTTTTCACCAGCTATGGTTGTTTTTAAGTGTTTTATAAATAGAGTTGGTGGGTTGGTTAGTTCTGTGAGTACAATGTACTCGAGGGGTGAAAGAGCACCATGAGCACTTTAAGATCTGATGGTGCCTGACACTTTTGAGCTCCATCGTGGAGATGATGGGTGTCGGAGTAAATTCTATAGATGCTTCAAAGAGATAGTGATAAAAGCACATTGGAGCAGAAATTTATAATCCAATCTATAGGTAACAGGAGCTTCAACTTAGTTTTTCTGCTTCATTCTGAGACAGGATGTGCCTGAGTGTTGCAATGTGACTCAGTGGGAGCAAAAAGATCCTTGAATTTGTTTAACCTTGGAGTGAAAGGACGTTCTGGTCAAAGATAATACCCAAAGCCCCCACAGTGGTGCTGGATGCCATGATCCTGAGGAAGTGATATCATTAATGGGCTGTATGACACAATGTACAGGATTGGTGTAGAAGTTCGGTGTTGACCTTCACAGGAACAAAACCTAGCCCCTTATTTGGAAGGGTGAGTTGATGTTTATTTTTTTGGTTTACATGCATTAAAAATGTCCATATTGATATTTATGATTCCATCTCAACTTAATCAAATGATCTCAATTACCTTTCTTGCATTCATAAGAGAAAATAAATTACCATTTAATTAAATTACTCTAAAACATGAGCAGCTTGAGAACATTCTTGTTTTTTTTAGTCTCTGCAAGATTCAAATCTCTTCAACAAGACAAACACATTGTGTATCCACAAAATAACACTGAATAAAACATGAGATTCTTAGTGAGAAGGCCTTCCTGACATAACCCTCTGTTTTTTTTTCCTGAGCTGTGTAAAAAATTCGAACTCGGCTAAAAGATAGCAAACAACAAAGCAGTTTCATAGTCTTGCAGGAGACCTGGTGAACGTGTGTGGCAAATCAGCTGACATTTATACATAACTTGCATGGTGACAAGGAGGAACCTAAATTTGATTTACAGTATTTTTATTTTACAGGTGCATGTGGGAAATAATGAAAGAACCACAGCTTCTGCCAAACACTGTCTGTAAAACATGAATAAAAACCGTGTACAATGAATTGCTAATCTTTTTTAACCTACATTCGATTGAATATTCAACTAAGACAAGATATTTATTGTTCAAACTGTTAAACTTTGTTTTTCTTTTTCAAATATTCACTAATTTTGGATTTTATGCATGCAACACATTTCTAAAAAGCTGGGATAGGAGCAACAAAAGACTGAGGAAGTTGAGGAATTTTGAAAAAAAAAACAGTTGTTTGGATCAATTCACAGGTGAACAGGTTCATCAGAAACAGGTGAGTGTCATGATTAGATATAAAAGGAGCATCCCCAAAAGTCTCAGTCCGTTACAAGCAAATATGGGGAGAGGATCACCACTTTGTCAACATTCGCGTGAGTAAATAGTCTAACTGTTTAAGAACAATGTTTTTCAACATACAACTGCAGGAATTTAGGGGATTTTATTATCTACAGTCCATAATATCATCAAAAGGTTCAGGGAATCTGGAGAAATCTCTGCACATGAGCAGCAAGGCCCAACACTGACCCCCAGTGACCTTTGACCCTTCAGGTGACACAGCATTAAAAAGTCACATAATTGTGTAAAGGATATTAGCACGTGGGCTCAGGAACACTTCAGAAAACCATTGTCAGTTAACACAGTTCATCATTACATCTACAAGTGACAGTTCAAACTCTACCATGCAAAGACAAAGCCATACATCAACAACAGCAAGCTAAAACACACATTCAAACTCTTTTTGGAAATCATGGACATGGTGCGCTTGGTCCTCAGCACAGAGTTCAAATGCTAGTATCTGTGATGGTATGAGGATGTGTTTGTGCCAGTGGCATCATGGGTAACCGTCACATCTGTGAAGGCAGCATCAATGCTGAAAGCCACATCCAGGTTTTGGAGCAACATACGCTGCCATCCATGCAATGTCATTTTCAGGGACACCCCTGATTATATCAGCGAGACAATGAAACCAAGACACATTCTGCACTTGTTACAACAATGTGGCTTTGTAGTAAAAGAGTGCGGGCACTAGACTGGCCTGCCTGCAGTCCAGACCTGCTCCCCATTGAAAATGTGTGGAACATTATGAAGCACAAAATACAACAACAGAGACCCCAGAATGTAAGAAAATAAAACAGACATGCAGGAAATATTCTTTAGTATTATTAATGATTCTTCTGTCCTAATATGACATGTCTAACATGCCACTCAATATTAACTGCTCAGATACAGATGTTTTTAACATGCAACACATAACTGTTAATCAGCTATAAAGCATTAAACTGGTTCAAGTTGGTAACTCACACACGGCTTATTTGTGATTATAGCTCATGAATTTTTCTCTGTAATCTTCAAAACTCAAAATAAGACAAAAACTAATTAGCAACAAGAAGGTTGACTGTAATCCCTCTATTTGGCGATCCTAATTGTGTCTCTTTGAATCACTGAATAAAAATGAAACCTCTGTGCAAGTACCAGCTACAGTTTGAAGTATCAGTGGTGCAATGATACGATGGAGAGGTGATTATTAGAAATTAGTTGGAGACTCTGCCTGTCAGCGAAGGATGGAAAAGTTTTGAAGGTGACAGAAAATCAGTAAGGCTTGTCATGACTACCCCGATGAAGCGAGCGGAGTCTCTGGAATGAACCCCGGCTCCCGCTCTGCGGCAGGGAGCTCAAGCTGGGTGAAAGCACTGCATGTACAAAACTTCTCACTCTCAGTTTCAGGAATTTATTAAACAAGATATTATGGCTTGAATTCAGAGAGGTGCCCGCTTGAGACCCCAGTAAAAAGGGTACAAAGCAAGTCAGAAACACTCGCATTAAATTCTCTGCAACTGAAGCTCTTTTATTACTCGTCAAGGATTTTTTATTTTTTTTAACAACATTTGACTCGACCTTCAGCCTGATTCTGACAGTTTATCAGCTCACACAGTGCATGAATATTTCATACTCCACAGTCTTTATATGAACTTTCTCATAGCAACTGTGGATGAGTCTGTGTTTCACACCACTTATTGGGTATCTATTAGTCATACGCACTTTTCAAAACATAAATATTGAAACTTTCTTCATCTTTCCTCCATTTAATTATCATACAAATGATTGACTACACCCACCTGGTAACATTTGTAACGCATCCAACAGAGGTTAACCTGAGATCATTTCATTTATTCTTTTATTATATCAGTATTCATGACTTAGTTTCAATGTTTTGCTGTTTTTATTATCAGAATAACAACACATTTGTGATGCCAAAGCACACAGCCTTTTATTTCTCCTCTGACTCTTCTTGTTTAGTGAGAAAAGCGGAATGGAAAAGGGTATGTGCTACTTTTATTAGTTTTTTTTTTCTTTCAATTTTTTTGGAAAGAACACCTGTCTAATATTTCTATACTTTTGACATTCTGTTAGAAAGTGTAATTCTGTCTCCACAGCCCCCTCATCACTCTGACAGCACAGCCTCTCCTCTCAGTGAAGAAAAGTTTGCCTGTGTCTGCCATTCTGTATTATTCAGCCTGTATGTTAACACAGTGTGAATGCTTGGTACTGCAATGCAGTGAATCAAGACGCACATACATATGATGTACAGCAGCATCATTCAGCAGATAAAACGTATTTCCACTGCCCCTCTCATGCTCTGTAGTAGCCTGTTCAAACACCTGTAGGTGTGAAGGTCTTCCATAGGGTAACAGAGTGAACAGGTTGTTCCCAGGATGTGATAAGTCTTGTGTTATTTTCTTTGCCTGGTGTACACATCAGGTTTTGTAAATGTCTTAAAGCCAGTGGAGCTGCGTGTCAGTTACTCTCTGAGCTGGCTCGATGACTCTTGGCAGAGCCTTTTTCTCAGCCACAGAGCAGCAAGCACACCACACCAGGATGCCGTAGGTGGTTATTCTTTTGATGGAGCGGTGGTAAGAAGGACAGGAGCTGCTGCTGAGACAGGTTGGTTCTTCTCAATGCCCTCAGGACACAGAGACGCTGCTGAGCTTTCTGCAGCCGAGACGCTGTGTTTGCAGTTCGTGTGGGGTCCTGGGAGAAGTGTGTGCCTAGAAAGTTGAAGGTGGTCACTCTCTTCACCACTTTTCTTCAAGTGTTACAAAGAGTGGGTTTCTTGTATAGAGGGGAAAGTTAGAATGTTTGTAAGTATAATACCACAACAAGTAGAAAAATTGCATTTCCTTGAAGCAAATGCATTGAAATGCTGACACTGAATGAGGAAAATGAGCAAACTTGAAATAAATTTGCCAAAAGCAGAAAGTCAAAGCTGAAAATGTTGAACCTGTGAAATAAAAACTGTCTTAAAGCTCTGTCTTAGAGCAGTGAAACAAATTTAAAAATGTTGATTCTGTAAATAAAACTTGCTAAAAGCTGCTAAAAAATAACATATGTGAATTTCCCTTCCTGTGATGAATGCAGTATCTCATCTTATCTTTAAGTCTGAAAATATTTAACCTATGAAATAAAAATTGCCTCAAGTAGTGACAAGCTGGGGCGTAGATGGCCTGGTGGATTAAGTCATGCACCATGAGGTTTGTCCTCAAGAAAGTGGCCCAGGTTCAAATCTGGCCTGCAGCCTGTTTCCGGCATGTCACTCCCTACTCTCTCCCCCTTTCCTACTCTATCCACTGTCCTACTCTATCAAATTAAAGGCATGAAAAAGCCCCAAAGATAACTTAACGAATAGTGAATAGGTGAAAATATAGAAATTTGAAATAACCACATGCATGTCATACAATATTGATACTGATAAGAAAGTCGTGATTAAAACTGGGACTGTGCGTAAGTTGTGTTGCAAACTTAGTTACTTTACTATAAACTTTATGACCTTATCTAGCAGCTTTTCAGCCCCCTTCAGACAGATCTAGTGACTTCTAGAGTTTGGAGACTCTGAGGCAAAAGCAGGTTTTGATCTTACTCCCTTAAACAAGCAGCGGGGCCCTCCCCTTTTCAAACACTCACAGGCGGACAAGTCCTACTCGCTCACAGCAGTCCCTCTCAGCTACAGCTAGAGCAGGCAACTGTTCACAAATTAATCTCACCTGTGCTTGTGTCTTTTGGGTCACTTTTGCCAGTTCCAAGCCTGAATGAAGGAGGAGGGTTGATATTTGGTACAAAAGAAAAAACAAACAAACAAAACCAGAAAAAAAAGCACAAATTGACGATTTAAAGTTCATTTGTGGTTCTAAACATATCTAAATTTCTTTTACATGCTTTCTGTCTCTTCCACAATGTTATTCCCCTCTCTTGCAGCATCCATGACAGCTATAAGCTATTTATGCAAATTCAGCAATGGCGTCATTGAGGGACTTTCAGTGACTTCTGGGACAACTAATGGTGACTTTCCTTGGAGAAGAGTTGACATGTTGTAATTAGCAATGTCTTACCCAGCTTAAATCATGTATAAAATGGCAAACTGCCTCATTCTTTCAGGTTTGACATGACTTTGTGTGACATAATTGATTCCAAAAATAGTTGACGTTTGATATTTTGGGGGATAATTGGTACTCCGGGATACTAAAAACCACAATAATGTACACCAAATCAAGACAAACCAAAAGCCATGACCACTAACTGTGAAAAGATTCAAACTGAGGATCTTGTCAACCTTTCCATCCCTGATATGTATTCAAATATATATGCAGTCATTCAATAAAATACAGGTACATCTCAATGAATAAGAACATCATGGAAAAAATCCTTCATTTTTTAGTAGTCTAGTGCAAAAGGAAAACTCATGTGTCATATATTTTCGGCACACAGAAGTGAAATATTTCTAGCATTTTTTTCCTTTAAATTGTGATGATTATAGCATACAGTAAATGAAAATGTCATATACAGGATTTGATGAAATTATAACAGTTAAAGGTTCAATATTGTAAATTAACGGTGTCACACTCTAACCAGCCAGTTAACTGACAACGCCCACATCGGTTTTCTGAGCCTTTAAATCGTCTGCTTCAGAAGGTCACGCAATTATCAGAACGACTGCTTTACTTGACTGTTGACTAGAGGACGGTCACACACTCCACATGGAGGGTAAGTCTCAAAAGGTTATTGCTAAAGAAGCTGGCTGCTTACTTACAGAGTGCTGTATTGAGCTGAGTGGAAGGAGAAAAAAAACAGGAAAGCCGCTGCTTGAAGAGGATTTTCAAGCAAAACCCATCCAAAAATATTTGGGGAACTTCAAAAAGAGGAGACGGGATGGAGTCAGTGTATCAAGAGCCTGCAAACACAGACCCAGTAAGGACTTTGGCAACCACTGTCCACTTCTGAACAAGAGACGGAGAGATAGAAGTCATTTTTGCCTTTTATTTTAAAATCAAAGACCCAGAGCCAGTTGCTTGAAGTCTAGTTCAAAGATCCTACAGTCAGAGACGGTTTGGACTGGTGTTGTTCAACTGTTTCCTGAAGTACAGAGTCATGGCAGCTGATAACCAGGAAATTTTAGAGCGCTTCATGCTTTCTAGAGCTCACAAGCATCATGCGGGTGGTGATTTCATTGTCCAGTGGGGATTGGCTCACTGCCGAAAGTACTGTGTATTGTGGGATGAAAGCACATGGTTATACTACAAATGGGCCCTGGGCTACAACTGACCTATGGCTACGTCCCACCTTGAAACTCCATGAGCCAATCACAGAGCTTATATGCATCCCCCATACAGTCTCTGCCCATTAGAATGCATTGCAAAAAGTCAGGTTTTTTTTAAAACTTTCCTTGAGATCTGAAGTTTGACAATGGGCAAACAGTGTTCATAGAGTACATGCAACTCTCACACAAGGTTTCCTAAGAGGCTGGGTGATGGGGCGTTTTTTTGTTACTCTTTTTTAAGGCACATCTCAAACCAGAAGAGTGTCTTCTTGGGAGGAAATTGTGCAGTAGATCATAAGATCAGCTCAATGTGAATGAAATTAATAAAGATGTTTACATCTGTTCTAAGGCAGGTCAACATCGTGTTGTCTCCGTGTAAACGTAGCCTGAGTGGAGTGGGCGTGGCTTAGCCATAGGTCAATTGGTCCATGGGCTTGACTTTGGACACACCTGATCACTGGGGTTTTGTCAAGAGGAAGGTGAGAGATCAGACAGTAACACAGGTGAGCTGAAGGCTCCTGTCAAAGCAACCTGGGCTTTCATAACACCTCAGCAGAGTCACAGGCTTATCACCTACATGCCTCAATGCAAAAGGAGCCATATCCAAGTATTGAGTGCATTTAAAGAAACATGCACCCCAAAAGCCCAACATTTTTCTTTGTATTCATCCTTTTTTATTGGTTGTATTGGCACTTTATGAACCAAACTACTGATATAAACAAATCCTTCCATCATATTCTAATATGTAGAAACTTGAACATTACCATTTTGCTAGAGTTCCACACTCATTACATTTTTTTCTGCTGGAACACAAAACTCCAGCATGGTGCAATATTGATTTCCCACTCTGGTATGTCATTTTGCAGTACAGTGTTACAGAAGTGCAAGAGGTGCAGCATGCAAACACACGGCAGGAGCTCTACACACTCTCACACGTCACCGCTCTGCTCTGCTCGACTGATTGTGACGTTACAAATGGTCACAGTTTTCTCCACATTACAGCTCTATTACCACCTCCACCAGTGGATCAGGGGTGGAACGACTTTGCCCCTCCATTCCGCTCATGTGCGTTGCACGTTGAAGATAAATGGTGACAGGGTGTAAATGTTCTGCCTTGAAGTGGCAATGTTTGGAGCCTGTTGTTTCAGTTTGAATAAGTGTTAAGTTACTCATTGTGTGATTAATAGACAAAAGCTGAAAAACTTCTAGAGTAATCAAACTTCTCATTTGTTCTTATTGAGCTGAAAAATTAGGATGAAATACAGCTGATAATAACACAAGAATATCGTCACTTACATTTACAGAGAATGCCTGAGTTTTTCTCCAAAGCCATAAGTTTAAATAAGGGAAAGATTGGAGGCTTAAAAATAGCTCAACCCCCTGTGTGCACTTAATGAACAAAGCCGTTCCCCTGCATGCACTCAAATGTAAACTCCTCGTAAGCAGACTGCAGTGGGGAAGACTGCGCTGCTATAAAATCTGTTGATGTTTGAAGATTATGTCCCCACAACAACATCATACATCATACAATGCAATAAGTGAGTGTAATTACACGATAAATGAGTCATTACAGTTAACACCTACAGCCGTGAACGTTGTAATTACTGCCATTTTCAGCATTTGCTTGTTTATCATATTTCAGATACCACGGGAAGATGTTTTACCACCCGTAAAATAATTGTTTCCGCAGTAAACAAAAATGTCCCAAATGAGAAGACACAGATGTAACGAGGAAGTTTGTAAGGCAGCACATTTTGGGGGATTATTAGTTGTGGGATTATATAAATCCTGGAGCTTCAAAATTCATATCAAGAGCCAGTGTTTTTCTAATTATGTAGCAGTGGCTGCAAACATGCTGTGTATGGAACAGTGACAAATAAGAGTTGGTATCAGAAATATGTTTTAAATTCATCAAAAGAAAATATTAGTATAATATCACTATACCATCAACTATGGATGCTGGTTATTACAATTAGGCAAGTAAAGGGTTGGTATATTGAACGAATGTTAAAGGATCAAGCCATGAAATCATATGAGCAACTTCTGTAAATTTCTCCAACTAAGAAGTAATCTTCAGAGACATATGTAATGGGATAATATTTGTAAAGCACCATCCAAACTAGAGGTTGTGTTCTTCTTATTTGAAAAAAGGGAGGGGAAAAAAGGACTCATTTAATGACTTTACAAAGCATGACATGAATCTGAAGACAACTTAAAGGTTAAAAAATGGGGACTGAAAGTCAATATCATAATATTAGATGAACAATGGATGGACTCTTTTAAAGCAGGACACAAATGAACAAACAGCCTAATATGGAGGGAGTTTGACTGGAAGGTTAAGATGCATTACTTAAACACTCCCTCTATCACTTCCTAATACAGTGATACACCTGAGTAATGCTGAAGGGGTTGGGGATTTCATGCATATATTTTGGGTTTGAAACTTTTCAATTTTTGGAAATGTATTCAAAGAGAAACTCAACAATTTTTTGGCACTGAATTTACTTGAAATCAATCACTCTTTATACAGCTGTGCTCATAAATTTACATACCCTGGCAGAATTTATGATTTCTCTCCCTTTTTTCAGAGAATATGACTGATAATACAAAAACTTTTCTAGCACTCATGGTTAGTGCTTGGGTGAAGCCATTTATTAACAAACAACTGTGTTTACTCTTTTCAAATCATAATGACAACAGAAACTTCCAAAATAACCCTGATCAAAAGTTTGCATCCCCCAGTTTTTGATGCCGTGTATTGCCCCCTTTAACATCATTGACAGCATTTGGTGTCTTTTGTGGTCGTTGTGGAAGAGGGTCTTAGTTGCCCATTCTTCTTGGCAAAAAGCCTCCAGTTCCTTAAAATTCTTCTCCCCCAGAGTGGCTCAATGATATCGAGGACAGGCGACTGAGATGGCCACTCCAGAACCTCCACTTTATTCTGCTGTAGCCAATGGCAGGTCCCACCCACTCAACCAGTAACCATGAGTGAAAGAAAAGATTTTGTGTTATCACTCATATTCTTATGAGCCTTATTAGCACATCTGTACTTGGCTATAATACCCTTTCAATATCAACTCGATGGCCGAAGCGCAAAACCTCCTAGCTGAAAAATTCACTTTTTTGAGAATACTTAAAAAAACGTCTTGTTTTCTTACAGAATGCTACTTTTTTTTAAAGTATACTCAATAAATAATACACTGTTTTTGGACTATGTTACTACACTATTGTGTTATCTCTACTATGTGTCTATGCAATACAGACTAAGTATTTTTGGCTCACAAAGTGCTGATTGGAGGTTTTGCGCTTTGGCCATCGTTATGCAATTGCACTGATAAAATTAGTTATTTGCATTAAATATCATCTCAAAGTATTTTGGAAGTTTTTAATTTCTCAACTTGATAATATGGTTTGTTATACTGAGTAGTCATTATGCCAAAATCATGAGTGCTATCTCTCTATTTTTGGATCTTGCTGCGCAATATGAGATATTTTTTAAGAAACATTGTTTGCACCATTTGATATGTATCAGTTTCATTAATGACCATATCTTTCCCCTTATAAATTGGCGTCAGCATTTTCTTTATTTTCACCATTTGCAAGTTGATAAATGCAATGAAACTATAAACTGTATCATAGATTATTATCTGTGATGTCATCTGTTTCTGAGACTGAGTTTTGAAAGAAAACAGCTGGCGCCTTATTGGAAATTGGGCAGGTAATGAGTCTGTACACTAACAGCTACATGGCGCCTGTCAGTCATGTGACCTCTGTGCCTCCGATTGGACGAGCTTGCCATCTTTGTATCTTTGAAACTGCTGAGTCAGAAAAAAGAAAAAAAACTCACCCCCTGTATAGTGTGTGTTGTTGGCAAAATAAATTCCCAGATGGGAGACAGTGTTTGTGCCAGGCTGTAAACATGTTTATTTCTGCTGTGAGAATGGATTTATGATATTCAGAGGTTAAAGCTGCACTTCTTTAACATGGAATCCCCCTCAAGGTTGCATTGTTTATTTTTAAATCAATAAGGTTTAAATTCACTGATCTGAGGACCTCTCAGTATTCTACATGGAAAAAGTAAATTTCACATATGATAGAGCATGGTAGTGACTCCTCAGTTACTCAAGCAATAATCTCCCAGGGAACATAAGGGCTCTCACCGCCCACTGTACAGCCACAGAGCCCGAGAGGAACTATAACAGATGTATTTTCGGAAGGATGTCTCCATCTTTTTTTTTCTTTAAGGTTTGACAGAAGCTCACTCTGCTGTAAAACTGTTGTGTTCCTACTGGAGAAAAAGCCCTTGTCATTTCATGTGGTTTGCTAAAGACTTTTCCAATGTCCACTAACTTTTTTTTTTTCTTTTCTTTTTTTAATCTTGTGCCACCTCCGTCCTTGTGGAGCCACTTCACAGTTTCATTTTAAGACATTTCTCGAAGGAAATTAAACATTTGTCCAAGAGTCACTCCACATCCTCTCCGTATGCTCTTTCACTCTGTCAATACTTGATTAAATTGAAGGGTGTTTTTCATCATTTGGCAGCAGACATTTTTTGTTCCGAGTGACTAATGTGAGCTTCAGCCCGTCATAGTGCTTCATCAGTGCAGCCAAGACAAGTGGCAGTGGTGTTGAAAATTTCCAGCTGAAGAATATTTTTTAATGAAACCAACGCTAGAAAACTATCATCAGAATTAAACATTCAGGTAAAAAAAAAAAAAGGAAAAGATTTGACAAAGATACAGATTAACCATCCATGTATTACACATACTATGAATCAGTCACTGACCAATGGATTATACTTGGCCTCTCTCTTGTCAATCCCCCGTGCACATCAGCCCACACATCTCATCCACCAGTGTCCACATATTTTCTTTCTTTTTTTTTTTTTTTTCTATCTCCACACCACACGAGAAGCAATCTATATTACATCCTGATCGTCAGTCAAGGGAATGTGAACATCAATCAGTGATTTCTCACAGAAAACAAAGTGACTGCACATTTACATAACAGCCAGCTCCAGGAACAGCAGAGAGCAGCAGCGCTCTGAGGGAGGTGAGCTGAGAGATTGATAGAGAATGCAACACAACACCTCCGACTCGGAGCCAGCTCATTTTATAACCGCTGTTCTCCAAGTCCCTAATCATGAGTATAATCCGCGCCCCTCATATGTCCCCAACGCCATCAACATGCTCTTTTTATGTTACAGGATTTTCTAGTCCTCTCGCGTCACTGCAACCTTTCTATCGCCTCTGCATGAAACCTGCAAAGACTTCACACTTCCTCTTTAAAATAAGTAGATGTGTTATTGTGGAAAAACTTGTTAATGTGAGCCAATTGGACATTGTAGACATTGTGTACTTAAGCTATAAATTCACACAGCCTCCTCGACTTTGCATTTTTTTTTTAATGTACCTCTTTTATGTATGACACAATGTAGGTCCAACACCCACCTGACCTGCTGCATCAGCTGGGAGCATTCAGGAGGGCTGTCAATGGATCTTATCAAAGCGAGTGGAACACGTGGGGAAGGTTTGGAGTATTTAATTCCCCTCTCCATGGTAACAAGTAGATGCTGAGCTTATCCTTAGAAATGTTTTTGGAAAATCCTGAATCAGAAACTCAACAAAGAGATACAGAATAAAAGGTATAACAAATCCTGTTTTGGTGAGTTATTGTTTAATATTACATATCTATGAAGAATCATGCAAATGAATGTGAGTTCACAGGGAGGGGCAGAGAGTTGAAGGAGATATTGATATCAGTGTTTTGAGACATGACAATACTTTTTCCAGTGTGATTTAAAAAAAGTTACATTACAAAGACTTCACAGATTTGAAACTGCCATCCTTTAATCTGGCCCCAGGAAAATCAGATTATAGTCATATTGAGCCACAGACCTTCGTGGTTTATCTGATGAAGTATGAGAAAAAAATGCCTTTTTTTTTTTTTTTTTTTTTTTTTTTTTTTTTTTTTTTTTTTTTTTTTTTTTTTTTTTTTTTTTTTTTTGCACAAAGCGTTTGTCTCCTTATTAGCCCTGGTTAGTGGAGGGCTGTTATTACTCTCTTATCTTGTCTTCACACCTCCTCCTTCTTACTGACGCACCTCTCTGAGCTCTGTCTATGGCTGAGGAGCGCGCGCTCTCGTCCGCGCGCGCCTCCTCCCTCGGTCGACACACAGTCAGCGGGTGTCGGCGTGAACGTCGCTGAGCTCTGAATGGACACTAATAGGGAATTTAATATTCTTCTGCCGCTGCCTGCTTTCTTCTTGTCATTTAATCTCCGCAACGGAAGCCGGGGTGAGTTACAATTCAAGAGATGTGTAAATATATTTGAGGGACGGGCTGTCATGCAGTTTGTGAATTCATGGAGCGAAATAGTGAAATAGTTTGCAGACCTGCAGTTCATGTGGTATGTGCACACAGGGTTTAATTGACATGACATAATTTGTTTGTTCTTCTTAATTGGCTTTTCGAAATTGCTCTCAACATGGCAGTCTCTGTGTATTGCATAACCTTTTGTATGGACTTTGCCTTCACACTGAACAAACTATTTTCATGAATATTATAATGAAGCCTGAGCTGGACCTTCCTATTGACTTAGTGCATCGTGCCAGTAGAATAAAGCTGTTTTTTTAAATTCCCCATGGAGTTGATGAGAGCCAATCATTGTTGTTTTCATCTTGGAAATTAAACACACTGATTCCTGAACAAAATGATCCAGACTGATCCAGGCTGTATTAAATTATGTAAGAAACAAACAGAGGGGAGGGAGAGAGAAGAAAAGAGAAAGAGAGACAGAAAAAAAACCAATTTCTTTGCCAGGGGTTCAGAGTAAATTGTATTGACTGACTACTGCCAGAATATTTCCAAGC
Organism: Thalassoma bifasciatum; assembly: GCA_008086565.1. Lineage (NCBI taxonomy): Eukaryota > Metazoa > Chordata > Actinopteri > Labriformes > Labridae > Thalassoma > Thalassoma bifasciatum. The sequence goes on from RPOG01001998.1 coordinate 62,481, forward strand.
CTGGTTCAGAAGGATGGAGTACTGATGAGAAGATTTCTCTCTGGAGGCTTGATCTGAAAGCAAATGCTCTCTAGTGGTTGTGTGTGAGCATCCAGGTTTTTCCACATGCAGTAAGAAGCAAACCTTTAGTGAAGACTTCTGTGAAAGTAAAGAAAATGCACTTTAAGGGAAAAACTCCTGGATTGCACCTGGGACTGCTGAGTGCTGCAATATATTTTTTTTAATCTATTTTCTTGTCATGTAGTGGGTCTCATTTTGGATCATTTTATAGCCAATGAAAGCCACAACTCTATATGAAGTGTAACAATTCAGGAGAGCATGTGTTGAAGACATCGTCACATGAGACCAAATTTTGAAGAGTGGGTTGGTGAGATAGTGTGACTGCGAAGGAAATCACCAGTGAGTGACTTGCAGAATTTTATTAACATCTAAGAGGATGGTGTATGCAAATATCTGTTTCTGTGTGTGAGTTCAAAACCCTTCAAATTGGATTATTCTGCATTTTCTGGATTAAATAGTGCCAGTAATTTAGGTTTTTATCAAATAAATAAATAGATGAAATGTTGAATATAAATATGTTAGCACTTAATGATTGACACATGTCAGAAACACATGAACCCAGATGCAGGAATTCAGAAATAAAAAATGCAGGTGTGTGGCAGAATGCAAACTTTTTTTTTTTTTTCATTTGCATAAACCAATGCTCCAACTCCCACACATTCAGTCCCTCCTGCACACAGCTCTTGTAATATACGTGGACAAGGATACCGTGCTGGTCCATAGATGGCCACACTTACTACAAACCCCCCTGGCAGTTAGTGGATAAAATTTAATTCATGTATAATCGAGCCAACATTTTTCTTTCCGGGAGGACAAGTCATTTAATGTTCTGAATTATTGAAGATGGGTCCACGCTTGGATCTTGTCGGGGAGGAAACACATTTACTCACGGTAGTTAATTACAGTGAGGGAGTTATCTTGGAGGGAAATATAATGGACACCAGAGAGGAGCAGCGGAGTCAAACCAAGGACATGTAGTGGCTGCTGATGATATGAGACCATCCTTTAGCGTCCTGCCAAGTTGGCGCTAATATGGGAACGAACCAATCACATGCTTCCTCTAATGATGCTGAAAGCGAAACCCAGGCTCTGACCTGTGCAGGGTCCTGATCTGATTCCAGGGAGTTTTGTTCAGTGCCAATTGAACCGCGAAGGATCTTTTTTTTATTATTTTTTTATATCTAAGGATGAGACCGGATCCACATGACCTCTGAGTGGGGGTCGGAGATCTTGTACCAATACTAATTTGTCATTAAAATTCAAGCCACATTGTTGGACAGTAGTAGAGGACACACTGGTCTCTCCTATGTCACATGAATCCAATCTTCTTATACCAATTTGTATTTAAATTCCCTGATAATCCTTTTCTTGTTGTGCTCTTACTTGACTCTACAAGCAGCTTATTTTGTTTAGGGGGTCATTAAACATTGATAGCTCTTAAGATGGCACATTAGATGTTCGTCAATTGCCAATAAACTATCACTATCCACATTTTAGGACACTTTCAAGCTTCAATCTTGTTTTTATGCTTCTTTCCTTTATCTGTATTTACATATTCATGAAAATGTGCGACATCTTTAGTAACAAAGGGAGTGAATGCACAGCATATTCAATATGAAATAAGGAGTAAAGCAAAAAGAAGCAATTACTACGAGCAAAACATTAACTAGATAATACAGAACCTCTTACCATTAGCAAATGGAAAACAAAAAGGAAAAAAAAAAAGGTGTAATGGTGAAAACACATGTCAAGCATTTATAAAAGCTCTCCACTCCACATATTGTCCCAGAGTGGTTTTCAGGAGTGCAGAGCCCTTTTTCAATATGCACTCCTGAACTTATTCGGACATTATCTGGAAGAGCTGCAGGCAACAACGCAAATGTCCAAATCAGTTGAACTGGTTATTAAAACAATGTAGCACCAGGGCAGGTAATAGTCCAAAGGATTTACTCAAAGGGAGCCAGTGAGTGTTTTTGAAATGATGAAAACAAGACAGAGTGGAGCAGCTTTGCACTTCATTTTGTTCACATATGTACAGATTACAAAATCAATACAAATACATGTTTTTGTGTGTTTGTGTTTGAATAAACATAAAGACTTCTTGCACTGAGCTGATGCAGCCAACTGGCTGAAGAGTCACCATGTGGATGTTAACAGCTATTTTGAGGCCTCATATGCAGCATTATGGCTGTTGCCATATCATTTAAACTGAGCCCAGAGTGTCTTTAATTGGCCAAGTTATTCTAATTAACCAGTACTTCTAAATATGTTTGGGAGTTGGGCTGGAGCCTCAAAGAGAGAAGGTTTGTTTTGAGTCTGTGCCCTGGCAGGTTTGTGTCCTCACAGTCCAAATGTACAGTAGTGACTTTAAATCCTCACAGGTGAGGGTGTGTCCACAACATAGCCCCATGATAGATGTGATAAAAATGTTGACGAAGTGCAAATTAGCTTTAATTTAAAGTTTTTATGTCCTTTTTTTGAAAGAAAATTTGTTTATGTAGTTTTATGACTGGCTCCATTGCTGAATTGACTTATCGTACAATTTTGTTTTATATCAAACAGAAGAATTAAGACTTGATAAGGCTTGATAAGGCTTGAAAACAAACCACAAGGGTGTTGCTGGTGCTTAGTAGGGAAAAAGAGTGAGCCAATCACAAGGCCCTGCCTAAATAGACTCAGGTTAACTGACATCAGGTGTGGGTGAGTTTTTCAGAAGTAACTACAGGAAGTTTCACAATAAAACAGGAAGCCACATAAATGTAACAGTAAGGTGTTTCCCCCCCCCCAAAAAAAAAGAAAAGAAAAAGAATAAAGAAGTGAGACAATGGTCTTCACAACCAGGTTTACAAACAAAAGTCAACATGTGAATGAGAAAATTGTACTTTTAATTTGTGAGTTTTGTCTTGAAACAACCATAAGATTGTGATTAATTACAAGGTCCAACTTACAAGTTTAAGGCATCAGATCCCTTAGCTAAAAGCGAAGTGGCAATGTTGGCTAAGTTATTTAAATAAAGCAGAACAAGTAAGGATGGATTTCAAGAACCAGATTATTTTAAGAATCTAAAATCCATCGACATCATTAGCCTTAATGCTTAACAATTTCATTGTCAATTCTGTACATTACACTGGGGTGTGAGGACCATACGACGACTATTCTGCACCAGCTAGCCTAGCTTAGCTTAGCATAGCAGATCAATAACAGTTGCCCGATTCAAGATTTTCCACTCAAAGTTTTACTTAGGAAGCTGTAAAACCGAACACACAAAGAAATGTACATTACTCTCTCACAAGAGATGTATAACATACTCAATACACTGAGCATGTTATACATCTCTTAATCTACCAAAATGATATGAAAACATTGCGCTAGCTTGATGTTAACAGGTTTTTTTTGCTTTGTTTTGTTTTTTGAACAGGAAATTGCTATGTTAGTTGTTAGCATACCTCAATAGAACTTAAATAATGAATCACAGACTTGTTCCACAATCTCTCTTTGTATTCAATACTGAAACCTCTAAATGTCAAAATACTAACAGACAAATGTTTTCTAATAAGAGGATAAAAGAAAAGTTACCGCAGGTTGTAGCTGACGTAAGCACAACTACGGCAAGCTCAAGGTTCCACACAGCTCAAAGCACACCAAGATAGCTTATTTCAAGTGATTTTTACTTATTTTTTGTTTATTTACGTAAAGAGATCTAGGGTCCAGTGACCATTTGTAAAAATGTTACTTTTAAAAATGTATTCACGTCCAGAGAAATCTAGGTTTATTGGTGGATTTTATATTTGTTTACTGTAAACACAGAAATGCTGTAAAGCTTCTTCTGTCACATAGAAACCTCACAAGAAGAATTGATAAGGGAGGCGATAGAGATTCAGATCCATAGGCAGGATTAATTAATAAGGGTATTGGTATCCATAAAAATCCTGCCAACACTCATCCCTATACAGAAGTGTGACAGACTGGATTTCCAACAATGTACCAACATATTTTTCATAGAAACATTCAGTTTATTTCTGGGCAATCGTCAACGGACTGCACCCTCATCTGATTGTTACGCATTCTGTCGCTACAGGCAGAGTTAATTATGATTTATGGGAAATGAGTAGTTGTCATCTCCTACTGTTCACACAAAAAAAATCAAATTTTAACAATGACCTCCCATGAATCCACGGAACTTGATTCAAATCGGACCATAGTGTATTGAAGATAATCTCCTTGCCAGAACACTAAAATGTTCTCATTAGAAGACACTGATTTCAAAGGACAGTTTGTTGGCAACTTTTTCCCATTAAACGCTAAAGCAGTTAGAGAGAAAGAGAGAGAGGAGCTCTAAGGTTCTGCTGAATCATCCGTTATCAAGATATTAGGGGATCAAAAAGTGAATTTGACAGGAGAACTATAACCAATGACAGCAAAGCAGCAAAGCAAAAGTTGTTGAAAAGCCAGCTGGGAGGTAGCAAATATGACTTGTGGCCTCATTTGACGATGATATTGAACTACTGCTTTAATGTGCAGGAGCAGTTTGCTCAGCCGAATTTGTTTTGTTTATCCGGGTAGATCTCAGTGGGGAAGTGAGGGTTTATTGATCTGGAAGAACACTTTGTTCAAATGTTAAAAGGCTTATGATATCTACCGTTTTATATAGCTACTACATGGGTGACCAACACAGCTCAATATATTTAATTAGACCTGCTGTTTTTGTTTCTAGTCTGGTTCTGCTCATGCCACCGGAAGGTGTTTGCACTTATGGTAATATTTAAAAAACAACCTCCAAGCAGAGGAGGAGCCTTATGTCCTTTGAGTGAATGAGAGGGTTTGTTTGCCCGTACTTGCTCCTAAATTACAGTTTGTCCTTCCCAGTGACAGACCTGTCTTTACCATATAACATAATTTCATTAGGCCAAAAGCACTTTCTGAGGCTTTTATGATCCCACCACATAAATTAGATTGACAAGACAGAAATGTTTCTTTCTAGAAATTTTGGCTCCTCTAGCTCCCGCAGCGAGTTTTTTTTTTTTTTTAAGATCATGGCTCTGGGTGCTTTTGTATTTGCTTCTGGCAACTAACCCAGCCTTATTTTATATGTGGCATACGTCTTCTCACTAGCACATCTCAGACATGAGAGCTTCAATCAGAATATGTCTTGACAAATCTCACCTGTTCATGTCAGGGATTGCAATTAAGCCTTTTTAGCTCTCCATTTCCCTCATGTGTCTGCAAGCACTCCCATTTCTGAAATTAATAGCACAAATGCTTGTCAGCTACCTTGAAAGGGCCCAAAGACTTCAGGATTTAACGTTTAATTATTTGTCACCAACCCATGACGGATGAGAATTCAAATTATACATTCTCATGCCAACACTGGCTGCCAAATGTATGCAAATACGAGGCAGCCTTCATTGTTTTCTTCACGGATCTTTGAAGATATTTGAGAGGTCTTCAAAACCAATAGGATAGAACAAACATACCAACACTTCTGCAGAGAATCCAGCTTGGAAATGAGTCTGTGTGACATGGAACACACACACACTCACACACTTGCAGTAACAGAATAAGGGAGACCCTATTTGCATTATTTTTTTGGTTGTTTTTTTTTTTGCATACACATCCTGAGCACTTTCACTAGCACGTTGTGTGACAGCTTTGCTGCAGTTTTGCTCGATGCTCCCTCGCCCTCCCTCGTTAACACCCACCATCTGCATTTTCAAATTCCAGCACAAAGAGCATGGATTCCCTTCTTCAATAACAGAATCAGTAGTTCTCTTTTCAGTGTTAAGCTTCTCCCCATCCATGTTTCCATGTTTCCATGAATGGCCCTGAAAACCTCTGATTCCTTGACTTCTCCGGGCCTGCCTCTGCACACGATGAGGCTTTGTCATGTGAAATACTATCTTCTACTTTCATCGTTTTTTTTTTTCTGATTTCCTATTACTTTTCTATTCTCCATCCGCCCAGTGCTGAAGTGTGGGCTGTGCTGTGACATCTGGTGAATGCAGAAGCTGTGTGTACCTGCCGGACTGGGCTCCAGATTGCAAATGGAGCAGAGCCAGTGGCAGCACATACGTTGACTAGAACCAAACCTGTGCGTTAATTCAGCTTTGTGAAAGGGAACTGTCGTGAGCTGAAGACGCACATGCACATGAAGAGCCCATCCATCAGCTGGACACATTTATTAGAGTCTCCTGTATCTGATTTGATCTCTCCTCGTGGTGCTTTGCAAGAAATTGATTTCTAATGGAACGAACGTAAAAGCCTGAACGTCCACTATCAGCGCCTTGAAGCTGCCATGTCGTGGTCATCTCAAACATACATAACACCACTTCATTTACACTCGTCAAACAGCTTTGGTTTCTCCTAAAGGAAACAGTGTAGATCAGTTGCCAAGATAGTTTTGTCATGTCTCCATTTTGGAAGAGAAAAAAAGTGTAACACCTCCCTACCCCTACTGTTAAAGCCTGGAGAGCTGATAACAATAAGACAACAAGTTACAGACGGTGCAGAATCACTAAGCAGGGATGTGATTGGCATCGCAGGAAGCAGGGGAACAGAAGATAGGAAAAAGAGAGTGAGAAAGAGAGAGGCAGACCAAATCAAAGCTGATCACCTTGTGCGGCATGCTCGGAAGAAAAGTTGAAAAAGTTGTAGATCTCTTATCACGGTTTTGCACTGTGCTGTAAACTGTGCTGAAGTGAAAGAAGAGTAAGACTGTAAATAAACACAAACAGCCATCATGACACAATCAGAATCAGACAATCAGAGTTTGTTGTCACTCCCAAGCAGGGGTGGAAGTAATTACTTACAAATACTCCGATTACTGTAATTAAGTAGTTTTCTGGGGTACTTGTACTTTTATGAGTAGATTTTCAAGTCTGCACTTTAACTTGTACTTAAGTAATCATTATGCCATGTAATCTGCTGAGTTACTTTTAAAATCATAGTTGAGTACTGAGTTCAATTTTCATTAATATCTTGACATGGGGTGTCCAAACTACGGCCCGGGGGCCAATTGTGGCCTGCCGTCTATTTTCAAGCGGCCCCAGCTCTCATCTTACCATGCGTTAGTTCTGTCACTTAAATTGATCATGTTCAAGCTATTTACATTTACAGTTTCTGTCAAGTGCTTGAAATAAATCCTTATAAACGTTTCAATAAGACTTAGACTGTGCATAGGCAACTTTCGAAATCTAAAGCTCTGTACAATCTGCAAAAACTCAACAACTTTTAACTGACATTTAGTTGCATTTGGCATGATGCAGAGTGTGTTTCATGAGTTGTTAAGAATTAAAAAATTTTTGTAGCCAGTAAGGTGATTTGATAGCAAACAAGCCAATGAAAACCTGGACATATGGATGAAAAACAAAACAAAACAAAAAATGTTAGTTGATGTTAATGACTTATCGCTAATTGATTTTGTGTTAAGAATTTCACCAGTTAAAAATGTGTTATTCATGAATATTCTATCAATTGTCGTGGCAGCAACTGCACCTCATCTAATTTTGTTTTTGTCTGCATGAAACCTTTGCTGAACAAGGAAATAAAAACTTAAAATGAGAAAAAGAAAGACAAAAAGACAACCAATGAAAATGAGCAAAAAACACTTGTTTTCTTTCTTAACAGTTATTAATGATTTTTGATTGTTTGCGTTTTAACTATTAGTAAAGCAAAGCACAAAATTTAGAGCCTTATCTGGAGAGGTGACAGTGACATCACCAGTTAAAAGTAACTAATAATCTCAGTAGTTCTTTTGACAAATACTCTTTACTTTTACTTGAGTATTTTTCTAACACTAGCACTTTTACTTGTGATTGAGTAATATTTTCACAGTACTTGTACTTGAGTGCCTACTTTCTTACTCCTACTTTCACGTGTTACAGCTGATGCACAGTCTGTTTATTTTCGCCCTCGTTCACTACACCCTCCTCCTGATTGCAGAAGTGATGGAGGGATTTCTGCTTTCCTGATGTATCTGGTGCAATAAATTTCACTTCGGGGTGGGACACTGATACCAGTGAGTTAACTTCAGCTGCTCTCAGGATCTCCCTCAGGTATAATATTATATTCTGGTTGGAAAACCTGGAACTGTTGATAAATCTTGAAAAAAAACCCAGTCCTCAGAAGTGCTCAATACATATTCTCTGCTTTGCACATCCTTGGTTTGAAAACCAAATGGTGCTTTTGTCTTATTTTTTTGCACATTGAAGTGCAATGCCTGCATTTTATCCTGTAATTTTTCAACACACTGCAAAGATTCTTCACTGAAGGAGCTGCATGCCTGCATAATTCAGTCCTATTAAACTCTGCAGCTTTTGTACAATTGAATTTGTAACTCTTATCTTGCGAAGAAATACTATAAAATTTGATATCGATATGATACTGAGTTAACAAAGGGGCCAGTATCACTGATATCAACACTTTGTATGTAGAAAATCAGCTTGTCAAAATCAATCAAGAATAACACACCCACCCAATCCAATGTTTCTATGCATGAATAACAGAAAATAACTAATTTGTCAATCAGAAAATAATCATGTGCTTAAACTTTTTTCTATTTTCTTGTAAAACTGTTAATTTGAATTTTGATGGATAACAGTAATTGCTATATTTAAGCATTAAAGGTATCATTTTGATCAACCAGGGTGCACATGGTCAGTGAATCATTATGAATACATATGAATGTTAAGGAAATCAGCAATATACTGATAATTTAGGTCACCAGAGGCAAACATCTTACACTGTTGGTGGTCTAATATACTTGTTAAGCTCTTGTTTACAACAAATATCTATAAGCAGTCATTCATTCAAATTTTTCCAGCTTGTTGGATCTATGTATTACTTGACTGTCTTAATGGTCTATGTCAACCAGTTTTCTAAAACTACAACTGCGATGAACAATTACACTTTGAAAATAACATGAATTAAAGTCGGAGATGACTTAATCTTACTTTCACTTCTATAAATCAACTATCTGGATTTTGTTTTTCACACTGAAAGGACTGTTAGAGACTGGTCTCTAAGTCTGGGGTCTGGTTGTAGTTTGGGGATTCTCCTCCTCCCTGTGTTTACTTTGCAGCTTAGAGATCTTTCTTTTTTTGGTGTTATTATACGTTTGTATAAGTTTGTTGTGTCGCCACAGAACCTTATTTGTTTTATGAGCGCATCCCAGCTAGCATCGTTTAGTATTCGGCAGTAAAATAACACCAAATGATGCTCCTCTCTGCCATCATGGAGCCAGCAGTGAACAGCTAAGTGACACAACTGGGCAGCAACACTCACAGTAGAGGAAGGGAGGAGAGAAGAAACTGAAACTTAAGTATCGCTCTAGTCACCCAAGTATTGATCAACACTGACACCCCCGTTGGCATTTACATATTGATATATTGATATTTTAGTTTGATCTGCCTACCACTACTTAGTAATGTCATTACAATCTGGACTCTTTTCCTGTAAAGCTGTTTCCAACAAGCAGATTTGTTTGGTGATGTACCATACACAATAGATGGCATTTCCACCATCATGAGTTGGTAAAGGCACCAGAACAACTGAGTCACATGTCTTACTTCATGGCACCCCTCTGTTAGGATGTACAATATCAGTGGGAGGGGGATTGTACCAGCTGAGCAGAGAGAGATGCACACAGAAATGGATTTAAAGTAATGTTGAGATCATACAAGACAGCATACTTCCTGTAACCTGATGTTTTTGAATTATTTGGAAAGCTCACTTGCAGCCCACATGAGCACTTATTCATTGTAGAAACATTGTGTGAATACAAGGGGACTCTCTCCACAGAAAATAAATGGATCTTGCTTTTACTTTGAAAAGCATTCCGGGAATGCTTCAGCTCTCTCGAAACCAGTACAGCTCACAGTGTATTCATTTTTGTGTCTATGCTGCTCACAACAGCAGAATGCTTGGTTTGATCTTTATGCACACCACATGGAAAACAAGCTGTTTAAGAGCCAAGGCAATATGAAGGTTTTCAAGCTAATTGTCAGCTCTGATTGGTCCCATCGGCCTCCAGATGCCCCAATCTTCTTTTTCTACCGGTAGCCTGAGGGCGGGGTCTTGTTGTAGCTCGGGGATTCTCCTCCTCCCTCTGTTTACTTTACAGTGCAGATGTCTCTTTTGGGGCTGTTATTCGATGTGTTATTTATATAAGTTTGTGATGTTGCTTTATTTGTTTTTTGAAAACATTGCAGCATGCAGTGTTTTAGTATTTAGTATTTAGCTGTAAACTAACACCAAACCATCATGGAGCCAGCAGTGTTGAACAATACTGATACCAACGTTGATATCAATATATCAATATTCTAGATTGATCTGCCTAACATCTACCTACAAGTACAGATGAAGTAACCTAACCTAAGATATCAAGAATGCACGAGTAAAGCTCCCAACTGTTAATAAAGAAATCTTGGCTCTAAAATGGAGGTAGTACTTCTGAATGTGAAATATAGACTTACCGCACAAGTTGTGGACATAGAATACTTGTAAATACTACAAAGATGTTTGGATTTGATGATATCAGTCAGAAATGCAAATATGTAACCAGGAGTAAAAACAAAGTTAACTCTTCAGTTAGAAAATGGTCATTTTCAACTGTTTTTTGCAGTTCATTTGCTTTCACTGAATTTGTTTTCTTATTGGAAAGCTGCTCAGGAATGATAAAATAAGAGATCAGTTGAATAACTCGTGCAGAATAATTTGATGTATTCCTTCAAATGGTTGTTTAAATGAGACCCAGTGTTCAAGTGAAATTTTTTATGCACTCTCTCCCTGAGATTGCTGTGTAACTGCAAAGTTAACTGCTGGTCAGTCATCACTAAAACTGAATGGGGCTCAATTTGCACCTCATCAACTGGCTGTCGTATTTGGTGACAAAAAATGTTCTCAGCTCCTTTTTCAAGACCTTTTTGTGATTTGAGGAAAATTCATTGCTGTTATATTTAAAGAGTGGTTCACTCAAGAAGTAGAGCAGTTTTGTCAGATAGACAGAATAACATAGATATAGGCTCAATTCAGTTCCCCCTAATACTATTAAAGTGCAGCAACAAAAGTACCTCTAAGGTAACTGACAAAATATTGACCTGAAGGAGGAATTTATGGTAAAGAAGCTGCAATAATGATCTCACAAGATTGGATCTGGTTTATGATCGTGGTCTACAATAATACCATAATTATTACAGCAACATGGACATAATTGCTTTATTTCAAGATGATGTGTCACATGGTTAACCTGTATGACCATTCTTATCGCAGCTGTATTTATCATATAATCAATGTCTATTGCTTTGTCTGCTCCAGTCATTTTCCTACCTATGAACCCAATTCAGTGACTTGTCCATGTGTATGTGCACAGTGTGTAAGTCTTGTTAGTTTAGAGTGTGTGGGGATGCATTTCCCAGTTGAAATGGAAGTGAAGTAATTGTCACTTAGGGAAATTATCCCATCACAGATGAGTGAAACTCTCTGGAGACTTGAACACATTATCTACCTTTCCTCTCAGCATTAAGTGCTTATACAGCTCTTTATTTCATTTGCTTTTGTTTGTTACTTGCGTGAATGACATCTTGTCTTTCTCTGCTTATTTGCTGCTGTCAACCTCTTCTTCGACCTATTAAACCCCAACGTCCCACCCAATTATCGCCTATTGATCATGCTATGATTCAGAGCTTATAACTGTAGAATCATAACGTCAAAATTCATCAGTGACACCTCATTTGCAAGGTTAAAGTCTCTAGTTTCAGAAAATGTCATGTTTTTATATGTGGCTAAAGTCCACATCAGGATAAATGCAGCTGAAACACTTTTATTTCTCTCTTTGTTTATTTTTTATAACCAATATTTGAACATCATGAACCTCAAGATACTTCATGCCAGACATTAGACATTCACCACATCACTTCTGCACTTTGTCATCTACATCTGGGTGAAACTAGAGCTTTTTAGGTAAAACCTTGTAGGAGTGAGAGAGTTTTTAGTCTCAGTTGACCAAACACTAGCAGGTGTGTACTCGTTTACCGCAGTCTAGCCAGATGAATTCATGCGAACAAAACCAGCAGTATCAATGCTCTGTGTCCTCTTTGTAGTCAAATTTATTCTCTCTGTGAAAAGGTTCGCTAAAAATCATAAAATAATAGCTCTTGGTCATGGATTGTACATACTATAAATGATTACACATGGCAAAAAAAAAAATCCAGCAGCTTATCTGGCTACAGCAGGCTTTCATTGAACACTAAGGCTATTAGTTACTGTACATGTGATTGTCAGGGCCGAAAGCTGATAAACGAGGCTGTTGGGGGGGGGGGACTTTACACAGCTTCAACTGACGCTACTGACCAGTCAAGCAGATAGCACTTCTTGTGTAAATCAAGCTCTCCTGGCATCAAATCTCTGTGTATCGAGATGGGGACACCAGATGTCTAAAGAAATAAAATATGCCAATTTTTGCCAGATTGACATTGAGGAGGAAATGCTATAAGACTGTGAAGCTGCTGTTATTGATGAGAACAGACACGACAGACAGACAAACAACGGACTTTACAGGAGAAATTTCACCACTTGGAATAATTTGATGAAACAACACTTTTGATACGTTTGAACTCTGGATTCCTCTGGTGGAAAGGAGAGTGAATATTCAGGGTACGGGCTACAGATGTGATGTTATGACCTTCAAACAGCTAGGCTGTCCTATCTGTTGTGATCTCCATCTGAGCGATTCTTTCACTAATTAAGTTTTGCCGGTCAAGAACACTGTAAAACAAACTTAGCAGCTGAAATGTGAAGAATCTAAGCTTTCTAACACATGATGCATTCAAATGTTTATCAAAGGCGTTAGTGTTTATACTTTGATGGAGAAATGGCAAATGGAGTGTCCCAGTGACTCACTACTAGAGGTGGGCAGATCAAACCAAAATATTGATATATTGATACCAACGTTGGTATCGGTATCGATCAATGCTTATGTGATTAGATCGATACTCAAGTTTTACTTTCACTTTCTCTTCTGTACATGTGCTCCCCTCACTCACTTTACTTTCGAGCACTCTGCTAAATACGTTATATTTAGCTAAACAAATTTATGAGACCAACACTCAGCGCAAGTTGTTTTGCACTAATGCTATACATTATCAGCAAATTGCAGATTTCTTAAATATTTTGTGTTCCTGTAATTTTTATTCTGCCAGTATGTGCAAGCTGTTTGATCACAATGATGTCTTAAATGCTAATGTCAATTAATTGCTGTTATCCATAAATATTCAAATTTACTGTTTTACAACAAAGCAGGGAAAGTGATTATTTTCTGATTGAGAAAAAAAGGTTTTCACTTTCTTTTATGAACAGAAACAGTAGTTTAAGTTGTGTGCGTTATTTTGATTAATTTTGATGAACTGCCTTTCCATGTACAAAGTATCAGTATTGGTATTGATAGTTGTGATACTGGCCAAATTTTGCCATATCGGACACCACTACCCATTACCATTGGGCCATGAACTGGTACTGAACTACATGGGAATAATAGAAAACATATGTAAATTGCAATTTATAGAAAATCACGTTTATTTATAATTAAAAAACCGGATTTCTTTTTAATCTCATCCATCTGGTGCTCTAGACGCCCTTGACTTCTACCTTTTTTCAGTCATGTTATACCAGAGTCAGAACATGTAACAGCTGTGAAAATACAAATAAAATAGAAATAGAACAAACTTCCTACTTTTCATTAAGGTGGTCAAATAAAGAGACCAGAGGACGTAATGATCCTGAGAGTGAAGATCGCTATGTGAACACGACATTAGCTGAGTGATGTACATCTCACTCTGCCTACTTACAGCACAGGATCCATTAAAGCACAGTTCACACAGAGGGCTCATCTCAGAGCTGTATGTAGAGATCCATAAAAGCAGATGCTTTAAGTTCCAGCTCTTTGACCAACTTAAATGTTTCTCTGGATATTTGTGCAAGAAACATCATTTCCACTTTCACAAACAAGCAGTGAATGCTTACTTTTGGGTGTGGGGGGAAAAAAATCAGAGATCAAAACCAATATGTGGGGGTATTGCTTTGTGGATTTGGGATCTAGATGGGACTCAAGGGCACAATGCAGCAGCTCCATTGGATACTATACACAACAAAGTAAGAGTTCAGTGCTTTTGCATTGTAAAGCCAACAGGTTTGAATTCAGATCTCACAGAGGTTTGTCCCCCGTGGCTGCGTTCAGTTAGGCTTGGAAACGATTTCCAGTATTTCATTCCCTCTGCTCCGCGTTCAGTTTGAGCTGGTTCTCAGCCGGGGGGACTGCCACAAGTTGATTCACGAGCTGTTCATCCGTCATCGCTGGTGAAAGTGTTGAAACATTTCTGAGTGCTTGATAAATGAACAGCACTTGGTCTGATGCTGCAGAAGTGAGGCCTTCTGTTTTCAGGCCCTGATTGATTCCCCACACGTTCGAGTGTTTCATGAAACTGGACTTCATTGTTATGCACTCGTTCATTACTCATCAGGAGAGAATTTGCAATGATCCTAACATTTTTGATCCTGTTCCTTTGGACGTGTAGGAGGGTTAGAGATGCAGAGCAGATAATGCGTGCCTGAGTATTTGTACGTGAGCGTGGTTGATTTTATTAAAGATTCATTACAGTGTGCATCACTCACTCATTTGAATGGTGTGATGGGACATGGAGGACACAAGGTTTTCTTTTTCTTGGTGTGTGTTGTCTTGACCCCTTTATTCTGGTAATATCCAACAAGTTGTCTTTGTCCTTGCTATTAGTTGAATCTGTGTACTGTAATTTTGTTGTGTGTACTTTTTTGGGTCAGATGTCACTTTCCTTCAAAACTTGAATAAAGTCACAACAATGTATTCCAGTGACCCCCCAATCGAATTTGGTTGGTAAATCTTGGTGATGAAATCTGGATTTTTCTGCTTTTGCATTGGCGGATTCAATCTTAGTGTTAAGAATATTGCAAGAGAGGGTATTGTGCTTATTTAAAGCTTATACCATTAGCGTGACAAGGCGCCCTCTTTTGCCCTGATTCTTTTTGGTCATAAAATTGAGGAGTAGGGTTATAGAATTCCCCAAAATGTCCAGGTTTCTCTCGCTGCATCGGACTATTGACTATTTTATGATGCACCAGACTGTCAAAATGTTGAGCATGCTGAAGACATGGCCCATGTTAAGTCAAAATTTTGAGATGAAAAGTTGAAATTTCGAGGTAAAAAATCAAAACTTTGAGATAAAAGTTAAAATTCTGAGATAAAAAGTTGAAATTGTACGATAAAATCAATTTTTTGCGATGAAAAGTTAGAATTGAAGAAAAATAGAGTCAAAATTGGGAGACAAAAAGTCAACATTTTCAGTTTATTATGGCAAAGTCATGAGATAAAAAGTTGGAATTTTGATACAAAATTTGATAAATGTGGGAAAGCAAATGGAAATTTTGATATAAAAAGTTAAACTTCTGAGAAAAAGTCAAAATCTTATTTTGTGAATTCAAAATTGTAAGATAAACTCCAAATTTTAAGATAATAAAGTCAAAAATATGAGACAGCAATTCAAAAAATGAGATAGCAAATTGAAATATTAATATAAAAAGTTAAATTATGAGATAAAGTCAAATTTTTGTGTTATAAATTCAGAACTGTAAGATAAAAACAAAATTTTGAGATTATAAAGTCAAAGTTATGAGGCAAAAAGTCAAAGTTTTTAGATAATATTATAACATAAGAAATCAAAAACGTAAGATAGGTCAGAATTTTAAGATTCAATTGGATAAGTTCTGCTCCTTTTCGACCATTTTTGCCCCCTGAAACTTATTTTTATTGCTACTTCTTGCTGTTTTTGCCACTTGTGACCTCCTAGATTGTGGTACTTTTCAACAATCTGCTCTTTGGTAGTAGAGTTGAGCTCAGGGTTGTAAAGCGTAAAAGCGTACAACATCTATTAGCTGATAATCTGACACATTTCAGGTCAAAAAATACTTCACTGTCTGTGATTAGATTATCCCAACAGGTCATACTGAGACTTAATCTCATTTGAAATTCATTACCCAGCTCTGTCGGTAACCTCTGGTTAACATCCTGCAGGAGGAAAAGTGAAAGTAGAAAGTGTGAATGTGGTCACCGGGGTCCTTAACAGGCTGTTAAAAGTTCCCTGTGTCAATTTCAATTCTCTTTAACAACCCTTATGAAACTCCTCTTAGAGCTATAACTGATTTTATGTCAGTTCAAGAATCATTTCACAGATATACTTTACCTTTAACTTCACTCTTTATAACATTCAGTCCTGTCAAATAATGTGTTTTCAAACTTGTTCAGCTCCAGCGTCTCTCTTCAGTAAGTCTAAGCAGAATTCCACACGCGCACAAAAAGAGTGAGGATAAGTAATTAGAGATGTAACATATCACACTTCTCTTGGGTTTTCTATATCTCCACATTTTTTAGCACACTGGGGTGATAAAATAATTTCAAACGTGTTGTATGCTCCTGTTACTCTGTTCACAAAAGTTCTGAGGGCATACAAATTAAAAGTTATCACACAAAATATCTCAGCTCAATGTGAGAAATGAAAAAAAGGTGCATTTTGGAGTGAACTTTTTGAAAAACTCTTTCTTTGCCTTCTTTATTTATTTATGTATTTTAAAAAAGAGCACATGAGGCCAATCAACTTGTAGCACTTTGTTGCACTTATGACGTTTTTTTCATCTTGTCTCATTCTTGCTTGTGTTGTGTGACACGTTGGACAAGGTGTCTGGTAAATGAAATTGTAGAATCATAGAATTTTTTGTAGTTCTGTTCAAATGGAATCATTAAAACAGTACGAGTGTAAAAAGAAAAAAAATTATGTTGCCAGGTTAAAAAAGAAAATGACTCCTAAATCACATTTAATATCAGGTGAAGTCAGTCCAACTGTTTTTTTCTACCTTTAACTTTTATATTTTGTTTGTCCACGTTTTGAAGGCAGTTACAGCAGCACATCTCTGGCATAGAGTCAATATATTTCACAAGAGCTTCACCACTAATCTCATCTCATGCCTTCTGCAACTCAAGACAAAGGTTTTATATGTCCAATAGATCCGTCCACTTTATTTCCCAACTCACCCAAATTTGAGAGGGTTCAGGTCTGTACCTGAGGGGGGGCAGTCTATCATTTTTAGTGTTGTAAGGATGGAAAAAGCCCAAAGGAAAATGACCCAAATCTCCCTGTGATGACTCTACTCTATAGTATATGGAGCATCATAATATAACTCTCGCTTTGTTGATGTTTAATTTGTTTTATGGGTATTTTCATAGTCAATTCAAAACAAGTGATAACTCTTAAACCTTTGTCAGCGCCGACACATCCGTCGGTAAAGGCCCTTGCTCCTAAACGGTTCGCACGATCCAACAGATTCTGAAAGCTGAGACATTGCTCTTTCAGCCGATATGTGGTTTTTATGGTAATTTCACTCAGGCGTTTAAGAAAACGGGTGAAGAAAATGGGTGAGAGAGAGAAAAGAGAGCGGAGTTCGTCCAGAAATATCAAAAAGAAGATCCTTTCGGGTTTAAAAAAGCCTCCACTGAAGTTTTAGCATGACTCTGAGACAAAGGAGCATCATGGAGAGCAACTCCACATGAGAAAAGATACGATAGATGGGATGAATTTCAGGATAAATGAAGCTCTCTCTGTCCAGTTTTTAGTTGCTTTTATGCGTAGTTTGATGCTTGAATTGTGTAGTGACTCATTCTGAAGGATATACCGGGTCTTATCTGTAAATTATGAACGAATTTTAATGTTGACGATACATAGTAACCGCTTTAGAACACAGTAACGTCCCCACCGTGTACTGTAAACCAGAATGTGTGTGTGTGACGTGACGCGCGTAAAAGAGCGCATGAAGTCTTCCTTCGGTCTCAGAAATGAGTTTCAAGTCTTATTTTTGCTGTGTGAGTCTTATTTGAGGCTTGAATAGTTGCTAATCTTAATAAATACTGTATCATCACTTGTTTGTATTGTACTATAAGCATGAGTGGCTGAATATCTTTCTCCTTTACTTCCGGTTTACGTTTTTCTGTCAAGCAGAGGAGAAAAAAATCCTTTGGTGGCTTTTGTGCAAAGATCTTTTTTCTTCACCAAACCTCTAACATCCAATTCTCTGTTTGTATTTTCTTCAGTTTAAAGTGTTTTTCTCTCACATAACATGCAGTAAATTGGAAAGGACACTAGATATTGAACGTTTTAAGTGTTCCAGAAAAAATGGGTCCAAGCACCGAATCACAGGACATTTTTTGACGTTTATGGTCAAGATAAGCAAATAGTCCAGGCAGGCATTTTAGGGCGCAGTTGGTAAAGGGTTAAATATCGGCCACTGCTTTAACTGTAATATATAGAAACATAATGGATGTAGTGAATGGAAATTGTACGCTGGTTAATTTCTTCTCCATTGACAGGCTTGTTTGAGGCTCTCGTCCCCGTTGAATGCAGTCGTTTGTAGCTCGTACCATATATTTAAAAGGAAACTGAACTGACCTCTCCCCTTGCGTGTTTATAATAAAGCTTATGAATCAGCCCATGTGTGACAACAGCTTTTCATCCATGTAAAGAGACATTTTATTGAGTATTAGCCTGCCATGGTCTGTTTGGTACACTCACTGTTGGGCTGAGCGAGAGGCTAATGGACTCGGGATTGTTCTTGGACTCAATACCCGCTGAAATAATTTAATTTGAAAGCCAGTAATCTCAACACCTGATAAAGTAATTTGGGTTGGTAATTTGTGAAATATTCAACCCCTGCAGCTGTGTTGGAGTCACACTCAAGNCATCATGAACCTCAAGATACTTCATGCCAGACATGAGACATCCACCCCATCACTTCTACACCTTGTCATCTATATTTGGGTGAAATTTGAGCTTTCTGGGTAAAACCTTGTAGGAGTAAGAGAGTTTTTAGTCTCAGGTGACCAAACACCAGCAGATGCGTTCTCATTAACCACAGTCTAGACTAATGAATTCATGCGAACAAAACCAGCTGTATCAGTGCTCAGTGTCCCCTTTGTAGTCAACTTTGTTCTCTCTGTGAAAAAGTTTGCTAAAAGTTGTGAAATTATAGCTCCTGGTCACAGATTGTACATGACTATTAATGATTACACATGGCAAAAAAAAAAAAAAAAAAAAAAATCCAGCAGCTTATCTGGCTACAGCAGGCTTCTATTGAACGCTAAGGCTATTAGTTACTGTACATGTGATTGTCAGGGCTGATAGCTGATAAACGAGGCTGTTGGGGGGGGGGACTTTACACAGCTTCAACTGACGCTACTGACCAGTCAAGCAGATAGCACTTCTTGTGTAAATCAGGCTCTCCTGGCATCAAATCTCCATGTATCAAGATGGGGACACTTTTGTCTTGTAGCCAGAAGTCCGAGGAAATAAGATATGCTGAGCTTTGCCAGATTCACATTAAGGAGGAAATGCTATAAGACTGTGAAGCTGCTGTTATTGATGAGAACGGACACACCAGACAGACAAACAACGGACTTTACAGGAGAAATTTCACCACTTGGAATAATTTGATGAAACAACACTTTTGATATGTTTGAACTCTGGATTCCACTGGTGGAAAGGAGAGTGAATATTCAGGGCACAGACTACAGATGTGATGTTATGACCTTCAAACAGCTAGGCTGTCCTATCTGTTGTGATCTCCATCTGAGCGATTCTTTCACTAATTAAGTTTTGCCGGTCAAGAACACTGTAAAACAAACTTAGCAGCTGAAATGTGAAGAATCTAAGCTTTCTAACACAAGATGCATTCAAATGTTTATCAAAGGCGTTAGTGTTTATACTTTGATGGACAAATGGCAAATGGAGTGTCCCAGTGGCTCACTACTAGAGGTGGGCAGATCAAACCAAAATATTGATATATTGATACCAATATTGGTATCGGTATCGTTCAATACTTATGTGATGAGATCGATACTCAAGTTTTACTTTCACTTTCTCTTCTGTACATGTGCTCCTCTCACTCACTTCACTTCTGAGCACTCCGCTAAATATGTTATATTATGATGAACAAATTTATGAGACCAACACTTAACGCAAGTTGTTTTGCACTGCTGCCCTACATTGTCAGTAAATTGCGGATTTCTTAAATATTTTGTGTTCCTGTAATTCTTAATCTGCCAGTATGTGCAAGCTGTTTGATCACAATGAAAGGGAAAAAAAAGATTATTTTCAGATCGGAAAAATAGTTTTTTACTTTTTTTTAATGAACAGAAACAGTCGTTTAAGTTGTGTTTGTCATTTTGATTAATTTTGATGAACTGCCTTTCCATGTGCAAAGTATCAGTATTGGTATTGATATCTGTGATACTGGCTCTGTATTTACTTGGTATCGGCTCAATACCAAATTATGCAGTATCAGACACCACTACCCACTACCATTGGGCCATGAACTGGTACTGGACTACATGGGAATAAAAGAAAATATACGTAAATAGCAATTAATTGAAAATCACATTTATTTTTAATTTCAAATCTGGATTTCTTTTTAATTTCATCCATCTGTTGCTCTAGACGCCCTTGACTTCTACCTTTTTTCAGTCATGTTATACCAGAGTCAGAACTTGTAACTACAAATAAAATAGAAATAGAATAAACTTCCTACTTTTCATTAAGGTGGTCAGATAAAGAGACCAGAGGACGTAATGATCCTGAGAGTGGAGATCGCTATGTGAACACGACATTAGCTGAGTGATGTACATCTCACTCTGCCTACTTACAGCACAGGATCCATTAAAGCACAGTTCACACAGAGGGCTCATCTCAGAGCTGTATGTAGAGATCCATAAAAGCAGATGCTTTAAGTTCCAGCTCTTTGACCAACTTAAATGTTTCTCTGGATATTTGTGCAAGAAACATCATTTCCACTTTCACAAACAAGCAGTGAATGCTTACTTTTGGGTGTTGGGAAAAAAAATCAGAGATCAAAACCAATATGTGGGGGTATTGCTTTGTGGATTTGGGATCTAGATGGGACTCAAGGGCACAATGCAGCAGCTCCATTGGATACTATACACAACAAAGTAAGAGTTCAGTGCTTTTGCATTGTAAAGCCAACAGGTTTGAATTCAGATCTCACAGAGGTTTTTCCCCTGTGGCTGCGTTCAGTTAGGCTTGGAAACGATTTCCAGTATTTCATTCCCTCTGCTCCGCGTTCAGTTTGAGCTGGTTCTCAGCCGGGGGGACTGCCACAAGTTGATTCACGAGCCGTTCATCCGTCATCGCTGGTGAAAGTGTTGAAACATTTCTGAGTGCTTGATAAATGAACAGCACTTGGTCTGATGCTGCAGAAGTGAGGCCTTCTGTTTTCAGGCCCTGATTGATTCCCCACACGTACGAGCATTTCATGAAACTGGACTTCATTGTTATGCACTCGTTCATTACTCATCAGGAGAGAATTTGCAATGATCCTAACATTTTTGATCCTGTTCCTTTGGACGTGTAGGAGGGTTAGAGATGCAGAGCAGATAATGCGTGCCTGAGTATTTGTACGTGAGCGTGGTTGATTTTATTAAAGATTCATTACAGTGTGCATCACTCGCTCATTCGAATGGTGTGATGGGACATGGAGGACACAAGGTTTTCTTTTTCTTGGTGTGTGTTGTCTTGACCCCTTTATTCTGGTAATATCCAACAAGTTGTCTTTGTCCTTGCTATTAGTTGAATCTGTCTACTGTAATTTTGTTGTGTGTACTTTTTGGGTCTGATCTTACTTTCCTCCAAAACTTCATTAAAGTCACAACTATGTATTCCAGTGACCCCCAATCAAATTTGGGTGGTAAAACTTGGTGATGAAGTCTGGATTTTTTGGCGGATTCAATCTTAGTGTTAAGAATATTGCAAGAGAGGGAATTGTGCTTATTTGAAGCTTATACTATTAGCGTGACAAGGCGCCCTCTTTTGCCCTGATGTTGCCCTGATTCTTTTTGGTCGTAAAAATGAGGAATAGGGTTATAGAATTCCCCAAAATGTCCAGGTTTCTCTCGCTTCATTGGACTATTGACTATATTATGATGCACCAGACTGTCAAAATGTTGTGCATGCAGAAGACATGGCCCATGTTAAGTCAAAATTTTGAGATGAAAAGTTGAAATTTCGAGGTAAAAAATCAAAACTTTGAGATAAAAGTTAAAATTCTGAGATAAAAAGTTGAAATTGTACGATAAAATCAATTTTTTGTGATGAAAAGTTAGAATTGAAGAAAAATAGAGTCAAAATTTTGAGACAATAAAGTCAAAATTGGGAGACAAAAAGTCAACATTTTCAGTTTATTATGGCAAAGTCATGAGATAAAAAGTTGGAATTTTGATACAAAATTTGATAAATCTGGGAAAGCAAATGGAAATTTTGATATAAAAAGTTAAACTTCTGAGAAAAAGTCAAAATCTTATTTTGTGAATTCAAAATTGTAAGATAAACTCCAAATTTTAAGATAATAAAGTCAAAAATATGAGACAGCAATTCAAAAAATGAGATAGCAAATTGAAATATTAATATAAAAAGTTAAAATTATGAGATAAAGTCAAATTTTTGTGTTTTTGTGTAAATTCAGAACTGTAACATAGAAACAAAATTTTGAGATTATAAAGTCAAAGTTATGAGGCAAAAAGTCAAAGTTTTTAGATAATATTATAAGATTAGAAGTCAAAAACGTAAGGTAGGTCAGAATTTTAAGATTCAATTGGATAAGTTCTGCTCCTTTTTGACCATTTTTGCCCCCTGAAACTTATTTTTCTTGCTACTTCTTGCTGTTTTTGCCACTTGTGACCTCCTAGATTGTGGTACTTTTCAACAATCTGCTCTTTGGTAGTAGAGTTGAGTTCAGAGTTGTACAGCGTAAAAGCGTAAAAATCTATTAGCTGATAATCTGACACATTTCAGGTCAAAAAATACTTCACTGTCTGTGATTAGATTATCCCAACAGGTCATACTGAGACTTAATCTCATTTGAAATTCATTACCCAGCTCTGTCGGTAACCTCTGGTTAACATCCTGCAGGAGGAAAAGTGAAAGTAGAAAGTGTGAATGTGGTCACCGGGGGTCCTTAACAGGCTGTTAAAAGTTCCCTGTGTCAATTTCAATTCTCTTTAACAACCCTTATGAAACTCCTCTTAGAGCTATAACTGATTTTATGTCAGTTCAAGAATCATTTCACAGATATACTTTACCTTTAACTTCACTCTTTATAACATTCAGTCCTGTCAAATAATGTGTTTTCAAACTTGTTCAGCTCCAGCGTCTCTCTTCAGTAAGTCTAAGCAGATTTCCACACGCGCACAAAAAGAGTGAGGATAAGTAATTAGAGATGTAACATATCACACTTCTCTTGGGTTTTTCTATATCTCCACATTTTTTAGCACACTGGGGTGATAAAATAATTTCAAACGTGTTGTATGCTCCTGTTACTCTGTTCACAAAGTTCTGAGGGCATACAAATTAAAAGTTATCACACAAAATATCTCAGCTCAATGTGAGAAATGGAAAAAAAGGTGCATTTTGGAGTGAACTTTTTGAAAAACTCTTTCTTTGCCTTCTTTATTTATTTATGTATTTTAAAAAAGAGCACATGAGGCCAATAAACTTGTCGCACTTTGTTGCACTTATGACGTTTTTTTATCTTGTCTCATTCTTGCTTGTGTTGTGTGACACTTTGGACAAGGTGTCTGGTAAATGAAATTGTAGAATCATAGAATTTTTTGTAGTTCTATTCAAATGGAATCATTAAAACAGTACGAGTGTAAAAAGAAAAAAAAATATGTTGTCAGGTTAAAAAAGAAAATGACTCCTAAATCACATTTAATATCAGGTGAAGTCAGTCCAACTGTTTTTTTCTACCTTTAACTTATATATTTTGTTTGTCCACGTTTTGAAGCAGTTACAGCAGCACGTCTCTGGCATAGAGTCAATATATTTCACGAGAGCTTCACCACTAATCTCATCTCATGCCTTCTGCAACTCAAGACAAAGGTTTTATATGTCCAATAGATCCGTCCACTTTATTTCCCAACTCACCCAAATTTGAGAGGGTTCAGGTCTGTACCTGAGGGGGGGGCAGTCTATCATTTTTAGTGTTGTAAGGATGGAAAAAGCCCAAAGGAAAATGACCCAAATCTCCCTGTGATGACTCTACTCTATGGTATATGGAGCATCATAATATGACTCTCGCTTTGTTGATGTTTAATTTGTTTTATGGGTATTTTCATAGTCAATTCAAAACAAATGATAACTCTTAAACCTTTGTCAGCGCCGACACATCCGTTGGTAAAGGCCCTTACTCCTAAACGGTTCGCACGATCAAAAGAATTCCAACAGATTCTGAAAGCTGAGACATTGCTCTTTCAGCCGATATGTGGTTTTTATGGTAATTTCACTCAGGCGTTTAAGAAAACGGGTGAAGAAAATGGGTGAGAGAGAGAAAAGAGAGCGGAGTTCGTCCAGAAATATCAAAAAGAAGATCCTTTCGGGTTTAAAAAAGCCTCCACTGAAGTTTCAGCATGACTTTGAGACAAAGGAGCATCATGGAGAGCAACTCCGCGTGAGAAAAGATACGATAGATGGGATGAATTTCAGGATAAATGAAGCTCTCTCTGTCCAGTTTTTAGTTGCTTTTATGCATAGTTTGATGCTTGAATTGTGTAGTGACTCATTTGGAAGGATATACAGGGTCTTATCTGTAAATTATGAACGAATTTTAATGTTGACGATACGTAGTAACCGCTTTGGAACACAGTAACGTCCCCACCGTGTACTGTAAACCAGAATGTGTGTGTGTGTGACGTGTCGCGCGTAAAAGAGCGCATGAAGTCTTTCTGCAGTCTCAGAAATGAGTTTCAGTCTTATTTTTGCTGTGTGAGTGTTATTTGAGGCTTGAATAGTTGCTAATCTTAATAAATACTGTATCATCACTTGTTTGTATTGTACTATAAGCGTGAGTGGCTGAATATCTTTCTCCTTTACTTCCGGTTTACATTTTTCTGTCAAGAAGAGGAGAAAAAAATCCTTTGGTGGCTTTTGTGCAAAGATCTTTTTTCTTCACTAAACCTCTAAAATCCAATTCTCTGTGTGTGTTTTCTTCAGTTTAAAGTGTTTTTCTCTCACATAACATGCAGTAAATTGGAAAGGACACTAGATATTGAACGTTTTAAGTGTTCCAGAAAAAATGGGCCCAGGCACCAACTCAAAGGACATTTTTTTAACTGTTTTATGGTCAAGATAAGCAAATAGTCCAGGCAGGCATTTTAGGGCGCAGTTGGTAAAGGGTTAAATATCGGCCACTGCTTTAACTGTAATATATAGAAACATAATGGATGTCGTGAATGGAAATTGTACGCTGGCTAATTTGTTCTCCATTGACAGGCTTGTTTAAGGCTTTCATTCCTACTGAATGAAGTCATTTGTAGCTAGTACCATATATTTAAAAGGAAACTGAAATGACCTCTCCCCTTGCGTGTTTATAATAAAGCTTATGAATCAGCCCATGTGTGACAACAGCTTTTCATCCATGTAAAGAGACATTTTATTGAGTATTAGCCTGCCATGGTCTGTTTGGTACACTCACTGTTGGGCTGAGCGAGAGGCTAATGGACTCGGGATTGTTCTTGGACTCAATACCCGCTGAAATAATTTAATTTGAAAGCCAGTAATCTCAACACCTGATAAAGTAATTTGGGTTGGTAATTTGTGAAATATTCAACCCCTGCAGCTGTGTTGGAGTCACACTCAAGTATATTTGAAAGCAGCACGCTGCTACTCTCAAAGCCTTTTCCCTCACCTTGCAGGTTTTAATCACTCATCTGTTTCAACAGAGGAGAGCATGCAGCTTTAGTCAGCAGCGTATGAAAAGGAAATTCTGTTATTTCATTAACCTTTTCTGAAGCTTTTATAATATCCTCTGAGAACATGTTACTAATGCATACAAAGGAAAAATCCTCTCTCATCAGACTCTCTTTCCAGTTCTTGCACACATGCATCCATACAAGCAGTGTTTGTGTTTCTTTAATTGCCTTATTCCTATTCTGCATTAGTACATTTTGCAACATCACTGTTATTAAAACATTTCTTAGCAGATTGAGGCTGGGACTTTTGCCAGTATAACCTTGATCTGCACCAGGCGACTTCAAGGAGACTTGCTGAAAAAGATGGGCCTGTTTCCAAGCGAACTGCTGCAGCATGGAGAAAAATCATCCAGCCATATTTCTGTGACAACGTTATCACATAACAATGATGTTGAGAGCAGGGAGTGTTTTCTAAGTGTTCCTCATGATGTGTTCAAGGACACCCCGACTTAGAAGAACCAAAGCTCGGTGTTGATCCGCGATCTTTAATAAAAGAAACATCAGAATTCACAAAATCACTCTCAAAGTGATGATGTTTGCTTGGTGTCGAAGCAGATCAAGGTTGTTGTTTCATAAAAGAGGACACAGCATTAAAGGACGATGAAGATTTTTTTTTCTGCTTGGATGATAATTTTTCTTATCGACCCCCCATTAGTTAAGCCATTTGCTTCATTTCCCTCCTCAGTCCATTAACACAAAGGTGCACTTATTGCAAGTCTTGTGGAAAGAAGTGAACACTGGCAGAGGAAACTATCTCCTGCTGGTTTGGGAACTATGCATGAAGTGCAGTTAATTCATGTGCTTGAAAGTGGTGGATAGATTGATCTAAAATATTGATTTATCAATACCAACATTGATATCAGCACTGATCAATACTTGCGTGATGATTTTGATACTTAAGTTTCTTCTTTGTATGTGTGCTCCTCTCACTCATTTTGCTCATGCACACTCCACTTCTACCCCCTCTTGTGTATTTCACTCTTTGTTAAAGGCCACTACTTCCACAGTGTAGTGAATCATACTCAATATAAAGATAAACTCTCTGTTGAGGTGTTTTGAAAATTAACTTAAAGGGACAGTGAGGACTTTTCAAGTGATCTTGAAAAAGTCTCACCTCTGGATACATTCCTGGTCATAATCCACAACTTATAATGAGAATATCAATGCCAAACTAGATTATTTTTAAATGCTATGTCTCAGCTTGAGTGGGACCAAATTGATTTGTGAGAGGTTGAAGTCTTTATTCCAACACCACGCCAGCCGACGAAGTTTAGCAATGAAGAGAGATCTTTGTTTTTCTCTGCTGAAAACAATTTCTTGAATTTATTTTGTCGTAATGGTGGAAACAAGAGCCAGACTGTCTGAGAGACAAATGATAGAAGAGCAGAAGAAAGCTAAACATGAGAGTGATAGAGCACAGGCTAAAGGCTAAATGCGGGCTTAAAGCTAAAACATGAGCTAGAGGTTAAAATGCAAGCTAAAGCTGAAATACAAGCTAAACTGCTTGTGATAATGTTCATTCCAACCCACATGCAGCAGTTATACTGCAGTGGTCTCTTCAAAACTGAATTTCTATCAATAAAATGAAGAGCCAGGTCACATTAGCTCTGCTTGGTAGATGAGCAGAGGTAGTACATAGCCAGGAATCACTAACATTACACACTACAGACATGTCTCAGAGCACTAGGCTGTGAATAGGGCCAAATGTAGCCAGCTACTGAACTTCAGTATAAACTGAGTTCACAAAGTTTGCATGTAGTCATGTTTGAAACAGTGCTGTTGATAAATGAAACAGTTGATAAATACCTTGTCGCATTATGTCCAGTAAAAAGTTACCTCTAACGAAGAAAAGTAGCGTTAAAAAGTTCTGCTTTCCATTCATTCCTCAAAACAAACCAAAACAAACACGCCTGTGTTAGGGTCCAGGGCTCATGGGTCTTTGCGTTAAAGCCAGCTGTCCAGAAAGTCCTTACAGTCTCTATAAAGAAGTGACAGAATGAGAAGTAAGAAGAAATTTTTTTCAGTTAGTGTTAAAATTATTGAAGACTGTCTAAACCCTGTTTTTGGAAAAGCTGGGCCTTCTCTCCATGTTCTCTGGCTAAAACATGTACAATATGAACAGGAACTTGATTTACCCAAAATAGCATGACTTTCAGTCTCAGGACAATAATTCTCACTCTGGTGCTTCTGATCAAGTTTATTCAACGAGTTCGGTGCTGAAAGATGTATTAATGTTCCACAGATAATCATTTCAGAGGCTGTCAAGTACAATATCAGCCTTGTGGGTAATTTTAAAAATCTAAAGATCTCTAAAAAGTACATCTAAGTTTTCTGTAACATTTTGTTTTAAGGTTACGTTCAGCTGCATTCAGATTTCCTGCAACTACCTGTGTACTACTTCGATAAAAGCACCACTTAAGGGGAGAATGATAGCTACAGTTTTTCTATCTAAGAGCTGACCAACTCACTTCCACTGTGTTTTTTTAGCATTAGACTGCAGAGTGACGAAATAAACCGCTACCCAGTGAGCAATTACAACAATCTGGCAAAGTAAAGACCCAGATATTTTTCTGTGAAGAACCAGCCGGACAAAAACAGAACTGAAAAGAGACTGGTATCACACCTCAGTCAGCTGATGGACACAACTCTAGATGAATGATTATCTGATATGGAGTATAGGCAGCTGCTGATAAGTGGCTGCTGTGTATCTGGCAGCTTGTGTTGATGTTTCCCTGCGCTAAGGGGCCATGCAATTTAGAGAAGCCAAATAATATTATCATTTTTTTATTTCTTTTTTTGGCTGTCGCTGTTTCTTATCTTGTTTCCTCTCAAAGCGAGTTACGATTTCATCAATTCCAAAACCTCGCCCCCCTGACAGTGTTATCTGTGCCCTCGGGGCTGTAACGATTGGGTGTCAGGGGCTTATTTAGATAAAGAAAACTACCATATGTTGAGTAGTTTATGTAAATAGCCTCATCAGCCCAGAGAAGTGGCAAATCTGCTCTAATTCTTCAGAAAACATACTGTTAGAGAGGAATTCACTCTGATCATGTGTGATGTATGACCCCTATGGGCTGCATTATGAACATTGTTTTGGAGCTTTTAAACTTATTGTTATCTGGTGCCAAACTGTAAAGGCAGATCTCACAGGTAATGTGCAGTTAAGAGGTTAAGAGATTCGAGACCCAGTCACTCACTTCACCTCTGATTGTGCAAACTTGTTATGTTAATATCTTCTCAACTCCTGGGCCCATATGCACATCCAGTCAGTGCACAAATGGGACCGTTTATTACTATGGAGCAGGCCATTTGGCCGTAGTGTTGGCCACATACGTGACTGCAAATAATCTGCCAATAAAGGAATTGCACCATTAAAGCAGGGCAAGTGCAGAACGTCATATATCAGGGAGCCTCATAGGAAACCCCATTCAATAAATTCAAATTGTGTATTGATTACAACTACTAACCTACTGTCAGGGGTAGCTCTAAAAAAATATTTATGGGGGGAGGGCAAGAGAGGGGCAGTCAATTCTTAAGTGGTGGCAAAATGGCAGAAGTCTATGTGCTTTGTTAATTTAATATTATATCATATTATTAAATTGAATATTATATCGAAGCCAATTTCTGGAAGTTAAAAAGATCAGAAATGAATATCTGGCTTTGTTCAGTTTTTTTTTAACATAAAGTCAAAATTGTGGGATAAAATGGTAAAATTTTAACTTTTGCCCCATAATTTTGACTATTTATCTTAATTTTATGATTTGATATCCCATGATTTTGACATTTTCATCTCAAAATTTTAAACTCAATTTTTTTTTTTTTTTAGCTCAAAACTTTAACTTGTTTCGCATTATTTTGACTTATATCATAGTTGGTCAGTTAATTTCTGTCATCTTAAACTCAGCCTCGCAACTCTTTAGGCCTTCATGTTTCTTCTATTTCTTGACAGATGGTTTAATATTTTTTAACTCAGTCTAACTGTATGACTCAAAACTCTCTGTCTCTTCAAGTCGCTGTGTTCAAGTGAAAACTACTGTGGGGTCAGATGCTGGAAATGGGGGTAATGTCACAACTTCTCATTCACTGCAGTTGGTAATTCACAGATGTTTCTATAAATCAATTTTTTATAACTGGGATGGCAAGGCTTTGTTTCAGGGGGCAGCTGCCACCCTATGCCCCCCCCAGTAGATCCGCCCCTGCCTACTGTGCATAAACAGCAATAAACATGGCAAGCAAAATGACATTTTATTACAAGAATATAGACTGACAAAAAGCTGTCAATCAGATAAAAAAACAAAGAGAAAGGGGACGTTTGGCTAATTTGTTGACTAGAGTAAATGTGTGTGATGTTTCTGAGTGCAGAGTAGACCTCAAAAATACTATATCAATCTGGAAGCTACTTTGTAGAATCAGCAGCACAGCCATGCTCCAGTAACTCAGTGAATAACTTTACAAGCAGTTGTTTGATGAACGACATCTCACCACACACATCTAAGAAGAAGTGAGACGTGTAAAAATGAAGAGCCAAACAAATTCCCAAAACTGACGACAGTGAGCCTTGCTGGTTTGAGACTTCTGTCTGCCTTATCTCATCCGTTAACTGAAAATATGTCTCCTAAATCTAAATTTGCTATGTAGCTGGAAATCATCTTTCTTTTCCAAAAGATTCATTCAATCCCTAAAGACCTGTCTTAGACGGTAACATATAAGCATGATATCCACCTTTAGACAGCCGAACTGGTGTGGTAATCATGCTATTGGCGTCTGTAGTGGTGAGGTCTTCTTCCATTAAATTTGATGCTCTTTGAGGCGTTAACTTGGCTCATGCGTACTGCTAATGGATTTTTTTTTTTTTTACGATAAGTCCAAACAGTTTTCTTTTTCATTGCTAATGGCTGGGCATGCATACAGGCCCTGGTGGTAAGAGAAGTCAGTGAATTTCTGCCGTAAGGGAAATAGCTTTCAGACTTAAGTAACTTTTGTATCACGCTTGAAACATGTTTATTTTTTGCTATTTTTTGAAACACTCTTTTTTGAATTGGTGTACCATGAAATACCAAATAACACCTCTTGGGTTTCCTTCAATCACCAAATCCCAATTATCCACAGGGTGTAGCTGTGCATTTTCACAAATAAACGCCAAAGATAATTCAAGACCCAGTGCTGACTTCTTTGTTTGCCTGCTATATGTGATTTGTATAGGGTCAGGAAGTGACCTGGGATTTCCTTGTTTATCCTGAGCTTTTCTAAACTGTTGATTTCCCTGAAAGACTTCCCCCTTTGTGTGGTAGCGCAGTTCCAAAAAGTCTGAGAGTAACAAAGCGCCTCTCTGTCTGTGTCGACCCAAAGAGAGTTAGAGACTGATGGAAAGATAAAACCAAACTTCAAGCATGCAAGCGGGCACATCATGAGTGTCCTGACATCCATGTCACCTTGAGTGACAGTGTAGTTTGCTGCTCGTGCTGGTTGGCTCAACCGTTTCATGGTGTAAATAGATATATATTTTCCT
Organism: Thalassoma bifasciatum; assembly: GCA_008086565.1. NCBI lineage: Eukaryota > Metazoa > Chordata > Actinopteri > Labriformes > Labridae > Thalassoma > Thalassoma bifasciatum. The sequence continues at coordinate 93,929 of RPOG01001998.1, forward strand.
TTTTTTGCTGTGCAAGATTTTTGTGAGTAAGGAACTGTCCCAAACAGTTGCCTGGTCCCAAATAAATGCCTGGTCTACGAAGTGATTCAAACAAATGAACACCACCAACACATTATTTGGTATTTTACAGTATATGTGGTATCCTGAACTTCTGGAGCTAGCCTCAAGTGGACATCGGCTTCATTTCTCATGACTGGATGCCCCTTGGTGACTGTAATAATTTAGTCCTCTTAATTTAACCAAGCAGTAATGTATGAATTCCAAGTTCTATACTTTTAATGTTTTGAATGTTTTTATTAAGCCCACCTACTGATGTATCTGCAAACGTTTTCTACTGTTCGTAGTGTTTATGTAAAGATGTGTGTCCTGTATTTGGGAAGTGTAGAATAGGAATCTGTGGTAAAAAGTTAAAAGAAAGAAGAAATACTATCCTGTGCTACATTTTGTCATAAAGGCACGGTACATTACCTTTTCTGTATTCCCTCAGAGTCACACACTGTCTAGTTATGGGTTATTTATATATCTATTTATTTTTGCAAATAGGTTTTTGCTCTAACTCAGAGTGCTTTCAGTAATTTACCAGAGAAATGTGTTTTCACTTTACCATTGTAGAAGAATTCTATTATATTTGACAGGGTTTTAATGGAGTTAATTTCCAGTTCATGGCAGAAACTTTTTTTGTTATTTGCAACTTTGAAACTCTGAACAAGCTACTGTGCAAGAAGACAGAGCGGCACTGATTTAGTCAATAAACCAGTAAAACACTATTTTTTTTGGAAAGTTTGAATAAAACAGACGAGATGAAGACTCTTCACCTTGAGTGACATATCTGAATGGAGTACAATGGGATCAAACTACAGACCTTCAGATCAGAGGAACACAAGCTTTATTTTTGAGCCACATCAGCCAGAGACTCATGAAAAAGTCTTGTCTTATTGTCACAAATGATTGTTTTCCCCTCGTACTCTCCTGTCAGATTTAAATACACAATTTTTCTGGTGAGTGTTGTGATTGGTATTTATCATTTCATCATATTAGGAGGGAAATTTTAACTAGTAACTGATAAACAGTAACTCCTCAGCTCCTTTTTTTGTCTTCATCATACCAGCTTTGGGACTTTGGGGGGTTTTTGTGATCAGAACTGCACATGCCCACATGGATAGGGATAACTCGGCTCTGTGCATTTGTCTGTCTGACTCAAATCAGGTCTTAGGGAAGAGATTTACCCAGAGTTATTGCCCAGCCTCAGTCTTCGAAACACATCACTTATTTAACGCTTGGTTCCCAATGCAGCTCGGAAATGTTCTTTATACACCTTTGAGCCTCAAAAAGTTAAATTGCTTTCCCCTTAAATCAATAGCATAATAGCCTTATAATAGAAAAATACATTAACCAGCTTCTTTCACCCACTGGAAATTTGTTTGGTTGTCATATAAAATTGGACTTTCCTGATATCACTTTCTTAAAGTAAAAGAGAGCATATTACTGCGTTTTGTCACTATGAATGGGAAGGTGGCGGCATTGGGGTGGAAATAGAGAATTTGTTGGTTCGGTGAGTGCACCTCCATTTGCACAAGCTCCTTCTCAGGATGTCTGAGATCTCTGAGGGCAAGTTTAAAGGGAAGAAAAATACTTTTCATGGGTCTCACTGAAATGTTTTTGGGCCTCTCAGTGTCCCTGTCGAATGAGGACACAGGGATGATTCAGGGACCAGGGTGGTTGTGTAGTCATAATGTTCCGTTATATGGTCATTTATTGCAGTTTTCCACCTCACAATGATGCCATCTCCCAAATGATAGTTTGCAGTGTAAACACAGGAGGAATACAAAGTAGAAAAAAGGATTTTCAGGCTTGCTGTACGGCTGTTATACTGTTTATTTATTATAAAATTAATAATGTAAGTACACTCAAACCCTGTTGATGCTTTAATGCAATTAAACAGTGGATCATTGAGTTTCAAGACAATTGCTTTGATGCGTAGCCTTCAAATTAAACCACTGATAAAACATACAATCAGTCATGCTTATTCAATTGGAATGAATATTTTTTCATAGAATCTGAAAGAAAGTGTTGATAGTAGACTCAGGCAATCATACACATTCATTTCAAGCTCAATTCTTGGTGTTAATTTTTTATTGCTTTAGACTTAATAAACCTAGATAACAGCATTGTTTTATTCAATTCTGTCTTTAAGAATACTTGGGAGCCCTTCCACTACTACTCGAGAAATGTTTTCCAATTACATATATGAGCTGAACCACATCTCTCAATATTTTCTGCTTGCGGGTGAATCCAACAGAGTATGGGGAAGTTACTCCACTATGAAAACAATGTTGTAATTAGACTGAGACTTGTACTCATTATTTATTGAAGAAACCAATCCCATTAATTATGACTTACTTACTTTGTAGGAATAATGCCAACTCTGAGCGTTCCTTTGTGTCAACAAGTCTTAACAGACTGTCCTTCGTTAACATGGGGTCCGTCCCCTTTATAATGGAGGAGAAACGTCGGACTATCCTCGGAAAAGTTTAGAGGAGCACAAAGGCGTCGTTTTGGTCCGTTTTCGATTAAAGTCGGACACACTCGTCCCTAACTCCAAAAGAGGGGTCTGTTCGAGTTGAATCGACAATACGAAACGTCTTACATGTGCTTTGGCAGGATGCTATAGGGTTTTCTTCTGTACACTCTGTCTACCTCCGACTACAACCCAATGAAGCTGGGATGTTGTGTAAACATAAACAAAAACAGAATACAGTGATTTGAAAAACCTGTTTAACCTATGTTCAATTGAATACACCACAAAGACAGGATATTTATTGTTTGTACTGATAAATGTTTTCAGATTTTGCAAATATTTAGGTGAGTGTCATGATTGGATATAAAAGGAGCATCCCTGAAAGACTCTGTCCTTCACAAGCAAAGATGGGGCCAAGTTCACCACTTTGTGAACAACTGCGAGAGCAAATAGTACAACAGCTTAAGAACAATGTTACCCAACGTACAAGTGCAGGAATTTAGTAATTTCGTCATCATCAAAAGTCCATAATATTATCAGAAGATTCAGAGAATCTGGAGAAATCTCTACACGTAAGCAGCAAGGCCCAAAACCAACATTGAATGCCTGTGACCTTTGACCTGCGTTAAAAACCTACATCATTGTGTAAAGGATGTTAGCACCTGGGCTCAGGAACGCTTCAGAAAACCATTGTCAGTTAACACAGTTCATCACTACATCTACAAGTGACAGTTCAAACTCTACCATGCAAAGACAAAGCCAGATATCAACAACAGACAGAGATGACGACAGCTTCTATGGGCCTGAGCTAATTTGAAATGGACTGATGCGAAGTGGAAAAGTCTGCTGTGGTCTGATGAGCCCACAATTCAAACTCTTCTTGGAAATCATGGATGTGGTGTCCACTGAGTCAAAAAGGAAAAGGACAATCTGGATTATTCTCAGCACAAAGTTCAAAAGCAGCATTTGTGATGGTATGGGGGTGTGTTAGTGCCCACAGCGTCATGGGTAACTGTCACATCTGTGAAGGCAACATTAATGTGAAAGGTTCAAACAGGTTTTGGAGCAACATCTGCTGCCATCTAAGCCACATCTTCTTCAGGGACGTCCCTGATTATTCCAGCAAGACAATGAAACCAAGACACATTCTGCACCTGTTACAACAGTGTGGCTTTGCAGTAAAAGAGTGCAGCCACTAGACTGGTCTGCCTGCAGTACAGACCTGTCTCCCATTGAAAATATGTGGCTCATTATGAAGCACAAAATACCACAGTTGAGACCCTGGACTGTTGAGCAACTGAAGTACACCAAGTAAGAATGGGAAAGAATTCCAGCTCCAAAGCTTCAACAATTAGTGTCCTCAGTTCACAAACGCTTATTGAGTGTTGTACAAAGGAAAGGTGATGTAACGCAGTTTTTAAGAAGGTGTCGCAGTCATCCATTTCAAAAAGAGTGAACATTTGCAAAACAAACAAAAAAAGTGTATCAGTTTGAACAAATCATTATATTCTGTTTATATTTACATTTACACAATGTCTCTACTTCATTGGAATTGGGGTTGTAGAGATGAAACATATGAGTGTATGATTTAAGACTAAAGTAAAAAAGTCTTCCACAAATCTGATCATCCATGGGATTCTAAAAATTGACTTTTAATTATCTTTACTTCCTCTTGCATGCAGAATGAGAGCAGCACAGATTTGAAAGAAGAAATAGCTCCTGAAGATGCGCTTCCATTCTCAAATATAAGACACTCTGCCATCTGCCCTCAGACTCCTGGTGCTGCTTCACAAAATCATAACTCAACCATTTTCTGCCTGTTCCACCTGTTTCCTCAACGTGTTAACTGTCTGCAATGGGGGAAAAAAGTCTCTCAGACCCCAACAGGCAAAACCATTAGATGCAGAGCACACACACCACCGTGCATGGCCCCAGACAGTCCCGAAACCTATCTCTCCTTACTCAGCCTCCATCTGGTCAAAGTGCCCCTGCCGGGATACCAACACATCATCTGCTGGTGTGTTGGTATGTATGTGTGCAAATGTGGACGGAACAGAAGCCGAAGAGTTATGTTGTTGCACCACATTTCTGCACTGTTAACACACGCAAGGTTCTCCCTATAGATAATTGCAACAAGTCACCATGAGAAGAGAAATAAGAACCAATCAACACTACGTTTTGAAGTGAAGCATTAGTCATACACGGTGTAGATATCTGTGAGGCTTGTATGTGACCTATTCCAAGTGAATCGTTAGACCCTGTTGTATAAAACTGCCTTTGCTCTTCAAGTAAAGTCTACACGTTTCATTACATGGGCCTCTTGTTGTATAATGTTGAGTTTAGTGTCAGGGCCGAGCAGAATCTGCAGGTACAGTGGACCAATAAAGCACTGCTCTGCAACAGCTGAATGATCTTCATAGGAGAAATACACTGCAAATTAGTAAATGTAGAGATCCAAAACAGATGCTTTCTTTCTCAGGTCTGAGAAAGGGTTCATTACCTCATCTTCCTCATCCTTATTAACTGACATAGAGCACTTCAGGGTTGCATTTTGGCAACAGAAGTGGCATTAAGCTCCATTCATTTATACTGCTTAGCGTTCTCCATCCATCCATTTTCTTAACCGTCTATCCTGCTATTCAGGGTGGCTGGAGCCTATCCCAGCTGTCATTGGGCGAGAAGCGGGGTACACCCTGGATCGGTCGCCAGTTGCTTAGCGTCTTTTAAACACTAAATTCAATCTGTAAGCAACATTAAAATGCTTACTCATTCTATGGCAAATTGTCTGAAACTATATCATACTATAACACAGAGTCAACTTCTATCCAGTTCTGACTGGGGATGGGTATTGATAAGATTTTATTCATACCAATACCATTATCAGTATCAATTCCGCTTATTAATCCGATTCTGTATCAATCCCCTTATCGATTCCTCCTTAAAATTTTCTGTGCATACAGGTTTTGTCAACAATTTATCAGGTCTTTAGGTAAGTGAATATGAAAGTCACTGGATCCTTGATTTTTGAACATACAGTAAAAGCCAAAAGTTTAAACACACCTTCTCATTCAATTTTCTTTTTTTTATGACTATTTACTGGACTGACTGACTTAATTTCTTAAAGTAATGATGGCCTCTTGTTTTCTTTAGATAGCTGATTGGTTCTTGCCATAATATGAATATTAACAGTTGTCCAATAGGGCTGTTGGCTGTGTATTAACCTGACCCTAACCCAGCCCCATTGATAAAGTAAGAAATTCCACTAATTAACCCTGGTAAGGCACAGCTGTGAAGAGGAAACCATTTCAGGTGACGACCTCTTGAAGAATGCCAAGAGTGTGTAAAGCAGTAATCAGAGTAAAGGGTGGCTATATTGAAGAAACTAGAATATAAAACATGTTTTCAGTTATTTCACCGTTTTTTGTTAAGTACATAACTCCACATGTGTTCATTTATAGTTTTGATGCCTTCAGTGAGAATCTACAATGTAAATAGTCATGAAAATAAAGAAAACGCATTGAATGTGAAAATGTGTCCAAACTTTTGGCCTGTACTGTATGCAAGTACACTGCAAAAACGGAAATCTAAGCAAGTCATTATGTCTTACTTGTAGTAAAAATTGTCTTATTGTTCTTAATTTGAGCCACAATCACCAGATTAGGTCATAAAATGTCTTATTTCAAGTTTTTTAAGACAAAAATGAGGTGTAAATTGCTTGTCAAAAAAATCTGCCAATGGGATAAGACGAATTTGCCCAGGAAGTTTCTTGAAATTAGAAAGATGTCTTAAAACAGGAATCTTTTATCTTATCCCTTTGGCAGATTTTTTTTCACTTCTTACAAGCAATTGATGCCTCATTTTTGTCTTTAAAAAACTTGAAATGAGACATTTTTATGACCTTGTCTACTAAATGTGGCTCAAATCAAGAATAGTAAGACAAATTTTACTTAAAATAAGACATAATGACTTGCTTAGATTTCAGTTTTTGCTGTGTAGTAAAAACTCAACTGTTCTTGTTTAAAAAGCATATCTGCTTTCTCTGGCAGGATCCTTGATCTTTCAGGGTTGACAGTATCTCCAGCTGTGTAAAAGAATTGGTGAAAGAATCAAGCAAAAGCGCTTTCAATATAGATAGATGGATTGAACCTTTTCTTATTGATTCTTAACAGAAACCAATTCCTTATACCCATGCCTAGTTCTGACTGTTTTAGACCTACTGGTGTTTTGGAGGTAAATGTGACCGTGCTAACTGGCGACTTCAGCCGAACTCTCCACTTTAAGTCAGCTGTTAGTCAACAGTTAACAGGGTCACACTTTACACTGAAACACCAGTGATGTCTGAGGCTGAGTTATTAAATGTGTTTTCTTTATCCAATTCCAGTTAACCAGGCTCGACTGTGAGTCAGTAACATTAACTGCCGATACTCTAGATTTTTACTTTGAGTATTTAATGAAAAAGTTGGTTTTCGGGTTGAGGTAATGAACCAGTGTAGCAGTCTGTGTGTTCGTCTTTGAGTTTCTGGATTATATGATCATCATTTTATCATCATCACAGCTTGATAGGTATAAAAATATAAAAATAAAATAAAATACAGTAAGTTAAATAAAATATTTACATATTACATTACAAATATTTACTATTACACAGTCTTACAAATATCAAGAAGTAATTTGGTCATAAGCATGGGGTGGCTTTTGTGATTTGAACCCCTCTCTGGGGTACACGCTGGATTTCTCCACTAAAAACGTCGGTTCACTTAATATCTGACCACTTTTGATGTCTTCCATCCACTCACTTTTGTGTAAGGAAACTAGAAGTTGTTTACTGTCAGTCAAAGTGATCATTCTTAGTTAGAAAAAATAATTGTTTGGGGTTTAACCCCCTCATGTTGCTTGGCCAACCATTGTGCTCCACAGTTCTGTTGCAAAAATGCGTACGCTGCCACAACATGTCTATTTTAACTGGGAGCTTTTCTTTTGCATATGTTGTCTGAGTTGGGACTAGGATTTTCTGATGTAGTTTTTATTCTTTATTTCTTTATTTCTTTTTATTTTGTTTGTGGAGCATGCTTCAGCTTAGAAATTTGTTTTAGATTGTATGATTTGCACTATTTCTGTATTGAACCACCATCTCTCCTTAGATAAAGAATGAAGTCAGTTTTGGTTGTATCAGATTGGTTTGCCAAGGAGACCGCAGCACTGAGTAGACAATGCAGAAGAACAAACACACACGTTGTATAACCTAGTACAAAACCCTAGTTTAGGTGTTTTTCATGACAACAGTGTGGGAGTGAAGTTCTTTTATTAACTCACCCTTTTGAATCACATTAAGTCTAAATATAATGAGACGCGGACACTTTGAGTGACAACAACCCAATTTGCGGTTGCTGAGCTCAGCCTCTCAGACGTGCAAATTGCCAGTGGAACCTTTTTCCATCAATATCGCACAGATAATGCAGCTCTGTATGTGGTATGTGGCCCTAAGGCTGGGCTCAGACGATTCGTTTCAGTGAAGTTTGAGTCCTATTGTCTTAATATTTTTTGCACTGAGTGGTATTCTAAGCGTGTTAATTCATTCAGTGTTCATTTTACATTAATTCATTCCCCTGCAAGCTCACAGGAGCCAAAATCAATGTTGGCCTTTTACTGGAGAGATTACAGCAGACAGTAGAAGTTATATGGTGCATGTTGTCCACCTGCAGTGTCTAACAGAGGAATCGGACAAGAAACAACAGGTCCACAGTTCTTACATTTACTCCTGACTGATAAATAAACAACAGGGGTCAGCATGGAAACGCTCTCTGTTTAAAGCACAAAGGTTAACCTACTCTTCCATCAGCTAATGAGTTAGGCACTAATGAGTGCTCATATTAAGTAGCATGATTTAGTTGCTCATGTGCATACAGCACTAAGATAATGGAGGTTTGAGTGGGTGTGAAAGTTGAGGAGTTCATTTTTGTCTTTCTCAAGTTCTCTGGGTTCTAGGTTTTTAATTAGCAGATGTGGTATTTAGATATCTGAAGTCTAAATGGTAAATATTTGCTGGGTGTGTGAAAGCAGGCATACATGGTGTTATGAAAACGCAAAAATCTGAGTCCATCAAATCATGTGAACACTAATCATAAAAGATGATTTTTACAGCAGAAATAAACATGTTGGGTTCAAAAAATAACCACTCCATGTAGCTCATTTCATTAAAGGTGCCATATTATACTTTTGAAAACAGTTAGAAACCATTTGATGCAGAAGTCTGACGTCCCAAAGTCATAAATGTGGCTCTTTTTCCCTAGAAAAATACTGGAATCATGAATGTAGTCCAACCAAAAGTCCCTCTTTTTCACAACAATTTTCAGTGAGCTGTTTCAGTGTCTGCACTCGAATATGCAAATGAGTTTGAACTCTCCCTGCATCTTTTAGGAAAGTGGTCATGGTGACCTGACTCAGGGAACAGAGCAACTTGCATGCCACGCTCTCAATCTAGACATTTGTTTATTTTGTTTCTTGGAGGAAGCTGAAGGAGGAGAATGTATACTACAGCGTTTTCAGTCCCCCAGCATTTCTGTGTAAATGCAGATTTCTTATATTCCAAGTGAAACGTTGTGTAAACGGGGCCTAATTGGGCTTTTGGGTGAAAAAAAAAAAAACACACTAAACTGTCCCCTTGGCTGGTTGAATCCATAGACTGTATAATGAGTGGACGTAACGACGTTCAGCTCAAACTGAAGCTTCCAGCAGATGCCCCACCCCCTGGTGTCTGGCTGCAGTATAGGTCATAAGCCCCGCCTCCCCATGTATTCCAGATATGAGCCGGGAAAACTTAAAAAAATTACGATACCTCGTAGAAACGTTTCTCTCATCCTTACGCTAAGGTAGTATGATGATGTCATTTGGCTGCATGGTGTTCAGGTGTTTTTTTCCTGAGAAGTTTGTTTCTCATTAGTTATTGGACGTTAAAAACCGCGATATAAGCTTCGTTTTACGATAGTTGACAGCTGCCGTTGGTGAGTAGTTTTTATCGGGGATATAAGAAACTTCGGGAAAGAGCCAAAAGGAGACTAAACCTTCTGAAGAAGGAGAAATAAATATTTTTATTTCTCTTTTTTACTCTGCTCCACCAGATTCTCTACTGCGCAGACTCTGGCTGCACAATGGCGGCTAGAGAAACAGGGTTTTTTGGCTTCAAAATCGTAGAACGGTGACAGGCGGAGCCACGCTGTCCATTCTATATACAGTCAATGGTTGAATCATGATAAACTGCCATCTTTCTTTTCACCCCTGCACTTCAAAAAGTGTGTGCATGCATATGCTGATCTTTTCCTTGTTTATTTGGACTTTCTGCTCCCACTCTCTAATTCTTCTTGGTTGGTTTAACTGGAATTAATTCAACCCCCCAGGATAAATCAAATATCTCTGAGTCTTATTAAGATGATGAGTTTTGACCAAAGTGATGGACAGGCTCCCTGGAGCTGTAAGCAAACAGGCTCAAATTCTGCCTCAACTCTACCTTTTTTCCTCTCACTAGTTCGACAGAAGTTTGGTTAAGTTTGGCGTTTCCAATATCGCACTCCACAACAAAAGGCTTGAAAACTTCAGAAACAAACAGGTGAAGTCACAGAGACTACATGCATGTGTTGCTCTTGCACCCATAGTGCCCTACTTTCCAGCACATGCAGATTTGCTTATCGACCAGAAATAAACAAAACGAGCAAACGCAGAAAAGATGCCCCGACCTCGCCCTCTGTAGATGAGGTGAGCGCTTGAATCAGTTCCATCAAATCCCGTCCTCAGGGGGGTGCTTCAAGCTAATGCTGCTATCTGCATGAAGCAGGTGGAGGGACCTGACGGTGACATGGCGTGTGTCTGATCATGCAGTGAAACCCCAGCTGTGACACGCGTGAAGTGATTCAGTCAAGCTTGAAATGAGGACACAGGTCAATGAGTGAGAACAGTGACTGCTGCAGAGTGGACACGACGGTGGTTTAGCCCACTCAGAGCGATGGGAATGATATCGCCCATGAGAAATGCAAGTCAAGGCGTATGTGGTGCTTAGAATTAGACACACTCTAGCAATTAACCAGAGCAGACATTGGAATATTGAAAAAACCCATATATAAAAGATACACCTTGAAATATTTAGTACTTGCAGTGCTGTTGTCTTTGCATCATAGCTAGAGATGGGAATTGAGAACTGGACCCTGTTCAGAATTGATAAGAAGTTGTTCTAATCATCGACATCATTAGCCTTTTTCATAATTCCCTGATATATCTCTTACATGATGCAATAGTAGCCAAACCTTACTTCAACTATCCTACCCCAGCGAGCTTAGCTTAGCAGATGAATAAGAGTTTCCTAAGAAAGCTCTGATTGAGGATTTTCTGCTTGAAGTTTTACTCAAAGATAGGGTCTGCAGGAATTTTTTTGTTAATATTTGTAAACACAGCATCCAAACTGGGCTCCTCCTCCTCCTCCGTGGCTCAGTGCCAGCAGCTGCGCATGCCCACTGCCTCCAACTGTAGTTAATAGCCATAGATTTATAAAAATACTCACCAGCCCAGCGCTGCACACCTGACTCCCTGCCGATAAATGGGGTATCCTGTGAGTGTTGAACCATTTTTTTCTGGGACACATGTGTAGAGACCCATAGATGATGATTAAGCAGGATTATCCCTGCAAAAAGTTGAGATATTGATTTTTAGAAAATCCTGCAGGCCCTAACTTTAATAAGGTGTAAAACTGTTGATACAAAAAATGTGCATTACTCTCTCTCAGAAAATTCATATTCAATACTTTCAACATATCATACATCTCTTAACATAGTGCTAATCTGATGCTACAATGCAACAACTGAAATCTAAGCAAGTCATTACGTCTTATTTTTAGTAACATTTATCTTTTTTTTTTTATTTGAGCCACATACACCAGACCAGGTCATAAAATGTCTTATTTTAAGTTTTTTAAAGACAAAAATTAGGTTTAAATTGCTTGTCACAATAAAAAAAAATCTGCCAATGGGATAAGAAAAAGTTTCTTGTATCAAGACATCTTCCTAATTTCAAGAAACTTTACGACAAATTTGTCTTATCCCATTGGCAGATTTTTTTTTACTTGTTATCGTATGTGTATCGTATGTGGGAAGTTGCATTGATATGCTTGTGGTTAGCAAACATCAATATAACTTAGGTTTTAAAACAGAATTTAAACTTTCATCACTGAAACATATCACAATAACTTTTTGTGAACCATATTTGAAACCCCAAAATTTCAAAATACTAACAGGTGAATGTTATCTAAACAGGAAGTGCAGGCTTGTGGCTGACTTCAGCATAACTATGGCAAGCTCAAGGTGCCAAACAACTCAAAGCACTGCTAGGTAACCTACTTCAGTCAATAACATACAATCAAATAATTAATGTCACCTGATGTGTGATTTTACTTATTTTAATTAATATATGTTCAGATATTTCTAAATCTCTTGACCAATTTTGTATTTGTTTACTCATAAATTCAATATTTATTGACAGAAAACCTATAAAGCTACTTCTTCAACACAGAAAATTCACAGGCATAATTGATAAAGAATTGAATAGATAAGGGCATTGGCATCAATAAAATCTTATCAATACACATCCTTAGTCATAACCATGTTTTAATTTACCTTTTCTGTTCAAGAGTGTTGTAGTCATACTTTACTACATACCTTTGACGTTTGTTCTACTTTAATTTCCAGAGCCAACAGAAACAGCTTTGCAGTGTTTCCTCAGTCTAACTTTGTCATTTACCTCCACAGACAATTTTAGACGGATACAGCAGATGCAAATAGATAAACAGACAAATAGAGCTGCAAATGAATGAGAGCTGCTGTGCCCTCTCATGGTGAGACAGTTAGTCATCTATTTTGCATCTTTCCAGAGCTGTCAGTCACACTATCGGCTTTCTCGCAGCTCTCCTCCCTCACTACAACACTTGGCAGCTTGAAGTCCTGCCCGGGCCAGAGTGTTTGTGTTTGAGAGATTGTGCTCCACATGACAGATGCACATTCGCTGTTTCTTGTAAGAGCAGAGCGAGCGAGAGAGGGAGGGAGGGAGAGAGAGAGGGCGAAGCAGAGAGCGGGGTTGGATGTCAGAGGGTCCACACTCCACAGTGCAAGGATTCCTCAGTGTGTGTGTGTATGTTTACTACATCCATGTGCTGGTTCCCGAGTGTGTAGTGTATGAGTAAGAAGGGCATAGACAGCATAAATTATTCCTACCTTTTCATTCCCCGTATTCTCTGCATAACCTTTATATATTTGCTTTTGCTTTAATTTATTTGCTTATATTGCAGCTCACGGAGCCAGTTCCTGATTAGCAGAGTTCTGGTTCTTATCTCCTATCGCCCTTTTCATAGTGAACAGATAATTAATGATGAAGGATATGAAGCAGAACTCTAAAAAAGCTTTGCGTTACTTTTAAAACAATGTGGCTCCTAGTCAGTAAATGCAGCTGTTTTCCCTGTTAGCTGAATTCATGTGAGGGCTCTGGGTTTTGTTCTGAAAAGCAGAGAGCAGCTTCACGCCAGCTCAGTGGAGCTTATCTTCAGATGGCCTTGAATAGAAAATGTTTGTTTTAGAGCAGCTCAAGACAAAAGCGGTTAATTTCTTTGTTGCACGTAATGAGAGGCTGACACTGTTAATGCATGCTGTCAATCAGTCTAAGTACCTACATGCATGCATGCACTTCAAAACTGGAAAGCATGTAATGTAATGTTAGTACATATAATTCTGCACAAACACTGAGAAGTACCATTTAAATGCATAGCTGGAAATACATCAGTGCAGCGTCGCAGAGCACAAGAGAAGTGAAGCGGTAATTATCATCTATCCATCTCCAAAATGTAATCTGCATATTAAGCATGAGGTTTTCTTCCAAGTTCATTTGAATGGGGGGAAAAAAAGGGTGTAGAAATGCATCATTATACAGAGGGAGGCGATTTTATTGTCTCTAAAGACTCAAATCACAGATAGAGAGAAACAAATAGAGGGCTATTTGTTCTGGAAAAGCTGAAAAACTTGTGTAGTTTTGAATTATCTTGCAGCCAGTGCAACATAATGAACTGTACCCGTCTCCTCCCCAGACAAGAGAGTTATTAAAGAGTGTGGCGAAACTTCACGTCAGGAAGTAATTTGCTTGTACAGAGCCTGAAAAATTGGTTTTAAAGCCTTTGCTTACAGGTCGGTAATGTTTTTCTTTTTCTTTAAAAAATAAAAAAAAGTCTGAAACTGTTGAAGCGGGTATTAGGAGGCAAACAAGAGTCTATCGTTCAGCTTAATCTGCATTCTTCAATCATATCTTTGACTTTTTCACAGGCACCCTTGAGTGAAAAAGTTGTATCAAAAGAGTGCGATTGAAAAAGATGCATTAATGTCTGATGTAGTTGAATTCACCGACAAGATTTTCTTTTCTTTGGCGCCAAGAGTCTGAACATTAGATATGACTCACACATGACATAGCTATACACTCCATAGATATGAGCTGTTTAACTAAAGCTTATGTAAACAAAAAAGTAATTTGGCAGACTTATAGTCAATAAGCAATTAGCACTGCCTCAAAGAATGGATCCCTGTGAATGTGTTAACTCAAGAGGAATAAAAAAACACGTCTTCATTATAGACTATATTAAATGAACGTCTCAGTGATGTCACTCATCGGTTTCTGATACAGAGTTTTAAAGACCATCAACCATGGGAGCCTTAGTAGAAATGCTGAACTCAACATTGCTCAGTCAAGTCATTCATTCCATGTATGGGCAAAACTAGTAAGTTTACAAACCGAATAATCAGAAGGAACAATGAGGGTCTTGTCCTGGTCATGTGACACTGGACCAGATCTATACCCTTGCAAAGGTGCTAGAAGGGGCACAAGAGTTTGCCAAATCAGTCCACATGTGCTTTGATGGTTCTGGAAAAGGCTTAAACCGTGTCCCCCATGGTGTTCCGCGAATGTGGCGCCGATAGCTCGTTGCTACGGGCTGTTCACCCTCTTTATTTCAGGAGCAAGAGCATAGTTCGTATTGCCAACAGTAAATCAAACATTCCTCATTAGAGTCAGACCTCACCAGGGCTGCCCTTTGTCACTGGTCCTGTTCATTACTTTTATAAAAAGGATTTCTAGTCACAGCTAAGTGGCAGAGGGAGTCAGGTTCAGGGCCTCAGGATCCCATCTCTGCTTTTTGCAGATAATTTTGTCCTATTGGCCTTGTCGACCGCTGACCTCCAGCTCACAGTGGGGCGATTTGCAGCTGAGTGTGAGGCAGCCGTGATGAAGATCAGCACCTCTAAGTCAGACGCCTGAAATACACTGCATCCGTCTACGTTCCGTGTCCGCTGCAGTGCATGTTGACTGCGTTTGTCAACTCGTGTTACGTCTGCCAAGCTACAAGGCTGACAGAGCTAGTGTCCCGAGATCAAGGAGTTCTAATGCTTCCCACTCCATGATTAAGTCCCTCTTCATTCATGTTGGGCTGTAAAACCTTAAACCCGTTGATTCCTGGTGTGCCTCTGCTCATTATGTCTGTGTATAGCTGTAGTCAAGCTAAATACGATTTAATCTTGTTTGATTTTGAAAGTCACAGCTCTTTTTTGGATGGTTTCTGGGCAGTATTTCCCGTTTGACAGAAAAAGGATAGCTGTGTATTACTTGCATCTTGCCGAACTCAGCACCTGGACCACAACAGAACAGATCCAGTGTGAGTTGACACATTGACTCGAATGAAATTTATTTGATCTGGTGCCGTGACGGAGCGGCAATGGAATGCAGATGGATGCAGTGTATTTTAGCAGATAGACCAGAAAAGGCTAGACTACCCACTCCAGGTTTCGAGGGCGTCCTTGCCCCAAGCAAAGAAGTTTAAGTACCTTGGGGTCTTGTTTAGGGAGTATGGTGTGAGAGATTGATAGATTGGTTGGGCGGTGTCAGCATTGCAGACACTATACCGATATGAGGGAGTTGAGCCAGAAGGAACCACTCTGATTGACAGGTCAATCTACGTTGCAACTCTCACCCATTGTCATGTGTTGTGGGTAGTGACCAAAAGATCAAGATTGAAAATACGAGCAGCTGAAATGATCTTTCTATGCATGATATCTGGGCTCAGCCTTAGAGATAGAGATCAGAACTCAAACAACTAGAAGAGGCTCAGAGTAGAGCCCTCTGCTCCTTTGTAGCATGAGGTGGTCCTCATCAAATGCCTCCTGGACACCTCCTTGTTGAGGTTTTTTGGGGATGTCCATCTGGGAGGAGACCCTGGGGTGGACCCAGACTACATTGAAGGGATTATATCTCTCCGTTAGGAACACCTCAGCATCCCTGAGAGGAGCTGGTTGAAGGGGTCATGACCTTGACCCCAGATAAGTGGTACAAAATGGATGGAGGGATGGAAAATGACTATATATGAAAACTCCCCCCTAATACTACATTCCTTTTTTTTGTACCAGGCTTTAAACATGTTTTTTTTCTGCTGTAAAAAATTGGCATTTTAGATTAGTCTGTATGTAGTTTCTGATGTTTCTGCAACCAGACCCATTCATGCTAAACGCAGAAAAATTCAACTCCAAGTGATTCTTCTTTCTATCTTTGTGTAAGAAATGAACTCAAAAGAAAACAAAACTGTTTGGAGGCACACTTGAAGAGCTAAAGCTCAGCTTTTGTAACAATCTGTTTACTTAATACAGCCTTCCAGTAACAAAAGACTTCTGTGCGAATATGCTTTGAAAGTGCAGAAAAGAAAGTATTAACTTCTGCAGTAAAACCTTCAAACTTAGCACAAAAGGTGACTCAGTTTGGATAAGGGATGGCCGTTGCCCACACTTTGAATGAAGTATTGAAGCAATACTCATCATGTGCCTCTGCACTTTGTAACATCACCTCCAACTACAGTTATACCACAAGATGCTCAGGAATGTAGTGATTATGAAAATGTGATGTTATTCTTTGTGTATATATGTATTGAAAAAGTCATGGCTTGCTGTGGTTCAACAGTTAGAGAGCATATTGCTCTTCAGAGACATAATCCACCTTCTTTTCTTTCCAAGAAGCAGCCCTGGAAGTATTCCTGGTGAATTCCATCAGCAGTGACTTTACCATGTGTCAGGGTTAAGTGAATAGAATCTCTTATCTCTGTCAGCTGATGTACAGTCTTGCCCACCCACCTACCCTCTGACCAGCTTCCTGGGAATTGTACAGTCTCAGTAGAAACCTGACAGTCAGGGTTTGGCTGCCCTCACCACATTAAGAAAAAGTACTGTACTTCTTGTGTTTCTATAGCAACAGTACTCACTCATGTCTTCAGGATACAGAGCAATGCGGAAAGCGTGAAGGGGAACTGCAATGACAGACATACCTCAACATCTGAACTTACAGTGTCTGCTTTTTAATTGGTTGTCGACAAATATGCAAAAAAACAACAACACAAAAGTTACATCTGAGAATTGAAAGTGCTGCTTGATTTTTTTTGTCTAAAGCATATAAACATATCGATTCCAAAGTGAGTTTAAAAAGTGTCTGCGGCGTGACTGTTAAGTCCAAGAAAGAAACTTTCAAGATCGTATTGAAAGCAGAGCCAAAGATCTAGGTCACTAGACTGGTCGTAATTGGAGGAGCAGATGTCTCACTGGCTAAATAGTCTGATCAGCCGAAAATAAAAGCTCCACGGGCGCAGAGAGAAAGTGGTTCACACGAATTAAGCGAATTCAAAGTCAGACATGCAAACATTCCCCCTTCAAAAACCTGTTCATTTTCTCTGTTGTGGCTTCCTCTCTTGTCTAAGTGTACTCGTCCTTGGCTGCTCTTTGATGCTTTTAAGTAAGTCCTTTTTACATCGTCAATCTTTCCTCCCTCTCTCCCTCTTTCGCTCACGGCGTCTCTTCCCTTCCTTTCTTTCTCCCAGGTGTTCAGTGAGCGACAAATGTGATGTGATGGGAGAGCTAGCAGGCAGGATGGATCAGAGCAGACGATCCTCTGCACACTGAACCAACTGGATGCCACAACGTAGATCATAGACAGGTAAGATTGGATTTTTACTAGAGAGACTTATTGCAAACTTTTGTGGGCAGTTTCTTTGGAATATTTTGAATCCAAGGTTCCAGTTATTGGAAGATATCAAATGCTGTGTTTGGGGTCAGTGATTTTTGAATGACTCTTTTCATCTGCTTTGAAATGTTTAAACTTAAAGGGACTGTGAGGACTTTTTAAGTGATCTTGAAAAAGTCTGATATCCAGATATATGCATAACCATAACCTTCAATTTCAAATGATTTCTAAATGTTAACTCCTAGCTTCCCAATCGGGAAAGACTGGCCCAGATTGAGTTACAGCATGCTTAAGTCTCTATGACAACACCACGCTAGCTGATGGAGTTTAGCAGTGAAAAGAGATATCCCAGTTTTTTCTCTGCTGGAAACAATTTCTGTGATTTATTCAGTAGTAATGGTGGAAATGGGACCTGGACTGACAGAAAAGGGGCAGAAAAGTAGAAAACAGCTGAACAGGGGAGTGATAAAGCACAGACTAAAAGCTAAAACACAAGCAAGAGGCTAAAAAACGGGCTAAAGGCTAGAATAAGAGCTAAGGGCCAGAGGCTAAACAACACAGGCCAAAGGCTAAAACACAAGCTAGAGACTACAACAAGAGCTAAAGGCTGAAACACAAGCGAGAGACTACAACAAAAGCTAAAGGCTAAAGGCTAAAACACATGCTAATGGCCAAAACACAAGCTAAAGGCTAAAGCATGGGCTAGAGACGAAAACACAGGCTAGGCCATTTGTGACAATGCTCATTTCAACATGCAGCAGTTTTACTGCAGTGATCTGTTCAAACTTGAGAGTCCATTAATAAAATAAAGAGCCGGGTCACATTTGTCCTGCTTGGTAGATGAGCACTGGTAGGACATAACCAGGATTCACTATTAATACATGGTACTGATATGTCTCAGAGCACTGGGCAATGAGTAGCGCTAAATGTAGCCGGCTATTTTACTACGGCAGGAACTTACAAAGTCTGCGGTCATGATTCAGGCAACAGAGCTATGTAACTGTTGATAGATACATTATTTTGTCATGTTTTATCAGGTAAACATTTATCTTGAACAAAGAGAAGTAGCGTTAATAAGAAGACCCAATCGACATTTACTTTCACTTTCACTTTCAAAACAAATACATCATGACAGTTTGTGTGAGTCCTTCAACCAATGGGCTAGCTGCAATCCACTTCATACAGATTCTACTCACAGTCACTTTAGTGTGAAAAACAAACCATTAACTTTGACTGTTAGGAAGGGAACAATGAGGGTAGGCTGGAATTTATCAGGTGAATTTTATAACACTATTATGTTGACTGATAAAAATCCATGCCCAATTAAAACAAGATTAAACAAAAGATGTTAAATCGAAATGGTTTTTCTATTACTGGAATGAAAAACAAAATCCAATTTTCCTAAGCTTCCTGCATGCGTAATCCACCGTTCTCTCTCTCCATTTTCTTCACAGAATGGATTTCCTCAATTACACAGAGGGGGTGTTTGCCACTAACACGAGTGGTAATGACTCACTGGAGACCACTAAACTCCCATCCAGAAAAGTCCTGCTCACAGTGACCCTTTCTATTGTGGCCATTCTGACGACTTTCTTCAACTGCCTGGTGATCACCGCC